>CM037853.1:184607539-184712787 GCA_021234595.1 Delia radicum
TTCTGTAAAATTGAAAAAATTATCAAGGCATCCGCTGAACATGTGCATTCGTCGCTGTCTCACCGACGACTGAATACAAGAGAATAAGAATGCGTGGGTATTGGTATTTAACAATTGTTGAACTAAACGCCCTCCACTGTATTAAAACATCCTAAAACCTACACCAAATCACAACAATTTTCAAAACCAGATGTGATATTTTGCCATTACATGCTAATACGTTTAGTTGTAGTGAAAGCTAAACGTGCAGTTTATGTAATACCGGTGAAAATTAAACACTGCAGCATTTCATTGCAACGTGCCTTAAACTCAGAGAAATCAGAAGCAGGTATTTAGGTAAAAGTCATTTTAATGAAATCGAACTGATAAATATTTTAAATGCTGACACTGCTAACGGATGGAATAGCCTATATAAATTTGTTAATAATACATTAAATTATAGGAATATGGTATTAGAAGAATTTGTATAATTACTTAGTGTAAATTTGGGTTTTTTAAGATATATTTTTATATCAGACGACTATAAGTCATTGTTATGAATTACCTACTTTATTTTCATTTATTAAATATAGATTACAATACAATATATACTTTGACTGATTAAAATTAATCATTTTGTACACCAGACCATCGTGCCATATAGAGTCAAAAGCAGACTAGATATCCAACAACACTTCATAATATTGAAGTTATGTTTGATTTCAGATTTAATTCTGTATAAAGAATGAGAGGTGTTGTGACCATACCTGAATCCGAATTATTGCGTTGGGAACACCTGATTAACGTCACAAAATTTAAAATTTTTTTCCTTGATAACTACCTCTAGGGCTTAGGATAACAAGCCGATTGGTCTATATGATAATGGACATGATGTGACTTTGTTCGGTTAACATATAGCAATTACTTTTGCCTCCTTCCAACAGTCTGGAAAATAACAATATTTAAGGCAGTTATTAATAATACTTTCCAAGCTTTGTAACCCTTTTTAGGAAGTGCCTTTAATACTTATTTTATTACTTATACCATCAATGCCATGTGATTTTTTATGTTAAAATTTTTGATTATGTTTATTATTTTTTCAGTTGAAACATAGTAATCATTAGTAATAGCATATTGTACGTGTTGAAAAGAATCTATAGCGTTGCTAACTGTATTTATTGTGGTAAAATCACTTAGGCTTGATCAAAGCGAATGGGTTGATTTGAATGTATGTATGTATTAGCAAGCAATTGACATTTTTGTTGAGCAGTCGTGTAACGAGTACCATTATGTTTAAGAATTGGCATGACATTATGTTTCTTTCGTAGTACTTTCGAAATACTCCAAAAGGGAGAAAAAATATTTATCAAGGGATGCCAGAACATTGCTCCAAGATTTGTTTCTTTCAATAATGAGTTCTCGCTTAATTTTTTCATTAAGTCTGTTTATTTCAATTTTATATTCACTTTTTTATTCAGAGTCCATTGTCGTCTAAAAAAATTAATATTCACGATCAGCATTCTGATACGTGTAGGTAGAGGTTTGGTTTTGGGCAAAATAGTTCTTTTTGGAACACTTATTTCTGTGGCATTCTTAATTAAATTTTTAAGGTTATCGATTCTCGTATTTACTTCGTTTTTATTCATATATTCAGAATCGTATTCTGAAATGTTATTATTAATATGCTGTGTGAATACAAGTTTCGTAGTGTGATAATTTGGGCCATAAAGGTTTATTGGCACGTGGTGGTATATTGGTCAACAAAAGTCTAAAAATTGATGATTGGTGAGATTCGTTAAAAGGTATATATTTAGGGTCACATGGGTACTTAATCCAAACGTTGTTGATTTCAATTTTCTGTTGAAGAATATATCTCCAGCAGTTGGCACGCAAACATCCCCACATTTGATGTCTGTTGTTGAAATTACCCCCTAGAATAAAATTGTTATTAGTACGAGCTAGCTTTAAATATCTGCAGCAAAGTTGTTCTTTTTAATGCCGTCACACCCAGTGCCTCCCCAGAAAAATAACATGAGAATAGAAGAACTGGCCCTTCTGATGTTTATAATTTAATACCGATGTTTTCAATCAATACAGTACTAACAATTGGGATTAAATTATGGCGTATAGTCTTTTTTACAATGATTAATACACCTCCACCTCTTGAATTTTCTCTATCGTTCCTATAACAAAAAATTAATTATTTCCAATCGAGACTTCTGAGGATAACATTGTCTCTGATAGTAAGCAGATGTCTATATCGTGTCTTAATAAAAAAATCAAATAATTCAGTTTTTTATGGCGTATGCCTCTCGCATTCTATGTAATCATTTTTGTTGTTCTTGTTTAATCAATAATGATGATAGAAATTTATGAGCAATACTTGACACCACTTCAAATTGGTCAAGTTTTGTTTTACAAGCTTTTAATTTTTGAATTAGTGAATCAATTGTTATATTTTTGATATCAAGTGTTATATTTTTGATATCATCGAATGAAAATTGTTATTTCTTAAATTTTAGTATTGTTATTTCATAAATTTGACCAGTTATTGTTTACAGGAGTTTCTCCAGCTGTAAACTGCAATTCGTCAGAGTTTTGCGGCACAGACGAAACATTAGTTTGACGGTTTACATAATTACGTTGTCTAGGGGCTCTAGCATTTTGAGTCATGAAACATTGTTTCATATCTATGTATTGTATTTTTTACGCCTTGGGAAATCAGGTTCATGTGTATCTTGAATGGCACCATATCTAAGCATATCTTATATACAACACAAACATATTTTCTATAATACAGTAAATATCATTATAGCTTAAATTATATTGCTTACATGTCACCATATATGATTACATATTATGCTATATATGAGAATGTATTATATATGACAATAGATCTGCCATATCTTATTATGTATAGCATATATGCTTAAAATCTAATTTTATAAATGTCAATATATAATTATGTATCGTTATATATGTTACCACATAAGAAACATATAATCAGATATGGCCATACATGACCCCATATTATCACCCTATGATATATTTTAATATGAAGAAATATAAGACCATATATAATTTTTTTTACTCGGGAATAGAAAAATAAGTAAAAATTTAATTATATCATTGTTAAAAGAGAAATGTGTTTGAAATTATTTTATTATTTTTTTAACATTCTGATTTTTTTTATAAACACAGAAACTACTTATTACAGTCCTTTAATTCAGAAAAAGACGTTCCCTTTTTTAAAAAAATCTTGAATATGTCCGATTAAATTAAAAACTATTAAATAATTTTTATTCTATTTTATTTCTAAATAAAAATCAAATAATAGATTTCTATTTAATCGGACATCAGATCTAAACAGCAATAATCAATATATATAAAAAACTATTCAACTCTTATTGAAATATAATCAATTATTTCTTATATTTTTTATTTTTGTTTGACAGAAATTTCAAACAGTTAAATTTTGTTTAAAAAAAAAAACAAAACACAAAAAAAGTTGAAGAAAATTTAAAAATTGAAAATGATAAGTTTTTTCTTGAGATTTTTAAAATGATAAGTTTTTTATTGAGGCTTTTAAATACACCATTCCATGTACATCGTAAAAACTTAAGTGTTGAAGAAAATCGTGTAACCGTGTATAACAGATGTACTCATGAAACAAATTTGCAACAAATTTTTGCAAAAAAATTACCTGAATATTTTATTATGTGTAATGAAAGTTGGAAATTATATCTGTAAAATAGAAGAACGTTACAAAAATATTTTAATGACAACATAATTCGATACAAAACTTATATGTTTTTATTAGCGACGCTATTTTACCCCAAGGTACCCATATACTTTTCAATATTATTGCAAATATTATTGTCAGTATTATTGCAATTTTGCCCTACTAAGTGCAATAATATAATACTTTTGCACAAAATATGGCACCACTCCTTTTTTCTGTTGTGGACGGATATAAAAATTGAACAATGTGGCCAACACACTATAAAATATTAGAATGCATTTCAATACATGATAATGTATAACATCATTATAATGTATAATATCATATAGTGCATGTTCATATATTACCATATATTACGATTTTCACATGGGAGCTGAAAATGATAATGTATGGTAATACATATATGAACATGAGTGACTCCATGTAAGAGCATATATTGTTTCATATATCAGCATGAAGTATGAAGATGTATGCCATGTATGGAAGCATATATGGGTTCATACATGCCCGAGTAAAAAAAATTTTATATATGTTAATACATGGTTAATAAATTTGATTAAATTTTTATAAAATTAGATATAACCCAATACATAATTATATATAATTAATACAAACTTAAAAAACGTCTTCTGTCATTTAAGACATAATCCAAAACTAAAAAAATTTCCTAAGTCAGTTTCTATGTACCTATATATAAATCAAAATTCGCAAAATATTTTTCGAAAATAGTTTACTATTTTGCGAAATCAATTTTCATTACAAATAGCAAACCCTCCAGAAAAATTTTTTAGAACAGATTACCTATGAACCTGTTCTAAAACAGCTTATTCTATTTCGGTAATTTTCTAGGTTGCTATCATCAGAACATGTTTTGAAAGAAGTGACAATATGAGTTCGAAGTTAAAGATTATCACCATTGATCAAAAATAAATTGAAAACTTGTTCGTTATGTGCAAGCTCTACCTTTGGTAGATATACAATACACGCTTTTTGTTTTTTTTATTCTTTTTACTTTTACACTTGTTTTTACACTTTTATTTTTCATTAAAATTAACAATTTTGTTTTAAAACGAAAATTGAATGTCTTAAAAATAAAAATAAAATTTAAGTAACTTACAAATTTCAATAATACATTTTGTGTTTTGAACCCGTTTTATGGAGGTCAAATATATGTAACTTAATATCTTTTAATTTAATTACATATAGATTATTATGTATATAATTGTATCAATAATAATATAATTAGATATTATTATATCGGGATAAAACTCGGATAAAATTTGATAGTTTTTTATTCAATTGTATCTATTTAAATATAATTAGATCCAAAGTGATACAATTTAACTGCAAATAGACTCACTAATAAAAACATTGAAGTTTTGTTTCAAATTATGTTTTATTTATATTTAAAATAGATATAATAAAATATTCAGGTTATTTTTTGCAAAAATTTGTTGCGATTTTCTTCACCACTAAGTTCTTATGGTGTACAGGGAATGGTGTATTTAAATATCTCAATAAAAAATCTTATAATTTTCAGTTTTTAAATTTTCTTCCATATTTTTTGTTTGTTGTTTTTTTTTTTTCAAAACAAAAAAAAATGTTTGAATTTTCTGTCAACCAAAAATAAAAATATAGGAAAAATTATTTTTCTATTTTAAGAAGAATTGAATTGTTTCTTTTTATATTTATTGAAAATTAAATTGAAACACCAAGTTCCTGAATGTTACAATCTACGAAAATAATTGACTAAATGCTGGAGTAGCAGCCATTAGTTTGTGAATTTAATGGTTTTTGAATTTTGTTGTTTGGCTTTGAGGTCCGATTTAATAAAAAACTATTATTTGATTTTTATTACGCAATAAAATAAATATTATTTAACAGTTTTTAATTTAAAAAGACCTCAGAGCTAAACAAAAAAAAATAAAAAATAAATATTTGAAGTAAAATATAATGGTCATGTATGAAACATATATGGTCATATACCCTGAATAATCGGATCCGAACATATATGACGCTTCATGTATGATAATATATGATGATTTTCACATGGATTGTCTATTTTGTAATTACATAATATAAAAAAATACACAAATACTGAAAAGCTAACATCGCATAGTGGCCGAAATACACAATCTAGCGGCGCTTTGTTAATAACTTCAAAAATATAAAAAGTTGTGAGTGATTTTTTTTTTTTTTTATAATTTATATATATTTAAATATAACCAAATCATTCAATTTTAAAATTTGTCTATTTTTTAAGTATATGGGTAGATCCATATATAACCAACCAATAAAATAAACATTTTAAACCTGACCCTCCAAACTTGACGAAATTCGGTATAAAAATGTTATTCTATGTGGTTAATACAAAAACAAGCTTTGGGATTGCTGGACCACATGGTTCCGGAGATACCAGGTCAAGAAAAGTGAAAAAATCATGAAAATCTTACATAATCAGTCTTACGTTATTGGCCATATCTTTGTCAATTTTTATGCTTCGGCATTCAACAAAATCTTATTTTAAAGCTATTGAGGTTCCCATTAAAATGGTATACAATAAGATTTTTTATGCTAAGGGTCATAGGTCATATTTACCAAATCCGTGGTTTAAGATGAAATATCTTAAAAATGGTATTTTTAATTTTTTTTTTTTAAATATATGTTAATTAGTAATCTCTCTTTTATATGTATATGTTTTATAGTATATGTTTTTTGAGATATTTCATCTTAAGCCACGGATGTGGTAAATGTGACCTTTGACTCTTAACAAAAAAAAATCGGACAGTTGTGTAGTGTATTTGACAATACACCTTCTGTAGGCCACTTAACACCATATAAAAACATCTGTGGATTTTATTCAATCGTTTAGAAGAAATTAGAGTTCTACTGAACGTGAACTACGGTAGACTCACGTTATCTCATAAGTGCGCTGCAGAGAATTTTTTCACAGACGTCCGGTATAGACTCGCCAAAGTCTTGATAAGAAGAGGTTTAGAGGTAAAACTCCCTGTTACTCTTCACGAAGCGGTATCATACGAAATAGAGAATCAAGGAGATTCAAACCCTACATTTGAAACTGAAGTCATTTCTAAAAATACCACAATGTCGCAAACAGTAGTGTAATTCTTAAATTTAGCATCGAGAATCGTTCCCGATTTCGATAATAAACCAGAGACAGTGGCAGTGAACTTGTTGAAAACAAAGTTAAATATAAATATCTAATGAAGTAACAATTAATGAAGTGAAAGCCATATTAAGTAGAACATTTAGAGGTGAAACAGTTGAGGTTGTTACATCCAAACTATTGAATGTCCGTCAAGGTGGTAAAAACGCCAATGCATACGTTTTGAATCCCTGACTCGATCATTGGAGAACGCCTACATAGCGGATGGCCTCACACAACAGCTCGCTCAGGGGTATTTGACCGAAGCGGCAGTAAAGGCTATCACCAAAAACGCTTCAAACGAGAAAGTGAAACTGAATTCTGTCCTTTTCACTGGTTACAGTCGGGGAACTACAGACAGTTCACGAAACCGCGGGCGCGGTTATCAACGTCAATATTCGGGGAATAATCGCGGTGGATATAATATAATTATCGCTGCAACGACCGTGGTAATCATATTAATAATAGTAATACTAGTCGTAACAATAACAACTTTAACCGTGGCCAGTACCATACGAATAATAACGGGAACCGTACAAATGTGCGCCACGTTACCGAAAATGCTTCGGAAAACTAGTGAATACCCCTGAAATACAACACAAAATTTATAACTTGAATTTAAACCTCTATAGTTATATCGCCTGTAAGACTTTACTAAGTGGGGAAAAATCCACATTTTTGGTAGACACAGGTGCAGATATTTCTCTAGTAAAGGTTGGACAAATCCGTAACGGACAAATAAATGGGACTAAAACAACATAAGTGAGTGGTGTTGGCCAAGGGTTGACAACTACCCTTGGTGAAATTTATACTAAACTACAATTTGAGGAACTCCTCATACCACACGTATTACATGTAGTCCAGGATGATTTTCCGATTCCTTCTGACGGGATCATTGGTATGGATTTCATTCGTGAGTATAATTGCCACCTAGATTACCATGATGACCAGGATTGGATGGTCCTGCGATCTAGAAGACTTCCCCAACACCTCGCTATAGCATTGCGTAATCGGAGGTAATTCTGCATATTAGCATGCAAACTGATGAGGAAAATGTGTTAATTCCGAATCAAACTCTTCAGAATGGAGTGTTTATTGCGAGCACCATAGTCTCAAAATCTAGACCAATGGTCAAAATAGTGAATACAACTAACAGAAATGTTGTTATTATGAATACTAAAATTCAAACCGAGAGTCTTAACGACTATAAAATTGTCCACCCGACCAGAGATCCTCGAAAGGATCAAGAGAAAATGGAAAGATTATCGAGAAATTTTCCAGAATTCGCTAGGGAAAAATTAAAGAACTTATGTTCTGAGTATGTTGATATTTTTGGATTGGAGTCTGAAAAAATGACTACCACCAATTTCTACAAGCAGAGGCTAAGATTAAAGGATAAGGATCTTGTTTATATTAAATCATACAGGATCCCACACTCTCATAAAACGGAGGTGAACATTCAAGTTGATAAACTGATAAAGGATGACACTTTAGAACCCTCTATTGCTGAAGATTAGATTAGATTATATGGCACTATGCACCGCGACCAACTTAGGTCTTTTGTGCTGCCTAAAGTTACCCTAAAGATTCAAGCTACCTATAAAGCCAATAATCCTATTAGGCAAAATCTTCATAATGTCCGAAGGGGAGACAAAGCGATTGCCAAGAAACTTGGCAATCGGACATTCGCAAAGAACATGCTCTGATGTCTCAGCTACCAGTTCGCAAAACCTACACTCATCCGTGTCCGAAAGACCCCTTTTGCGCAGGTGGTATCTGAGATTGCAGTGTCCAGTCAGGTAAGACACCAGGGTTCTCAAGTCACCCCTCCCGAGGGACAAGAGTCTCCTCGATCCTGCACTGGAAAAAGAAATTAATCTCTTAGCCTGTCGTTGGCCAAGAGAGTTTTCCCAATAGAGAGAGAATTCTGACTCTATTGCTGAATATAACAGCCCAATTATATTAGTACCCAAAAAATCTCTACCTGGTACAAGCCAGAAAAGATGGAGATTGGTCGTTGATTATCGAGGGATTAAAAAGAAACTCGTAGCGGATAATTTTCCACTACCAAGAATAGACGATATTCTAGATCAATTGGGCAGAGGTAAATTTTTTTCTAGTGTGCCCCGGTAGGCTAGTTGGTAGCGTGCTGGCTTATCAGTGCGGGGGTCGTGGGTTCGATTCCCACCAGAGGCACTGGTCTGTTTTCGCTACAACGCGCCGAAAACCATAGTAGCTAGTGCTCGGTTAGGGTAATAGTATATAATTTGTAATTATATGATTATTAATTAATAAAAAAAAAAAAAATTTTTCTTATCTTGACTTACTGTCAGGTTTTCATCAAATTGAATTAGAAGAAGGTTCTAGGGACGTAACATCCTTCTCTACGGAAAAGGGTTAATTTCGTTATAAACGATTACCCTACGGTATAAAGATTGCCCCGAATTATTTTCAGCGAATGATGTCGCTCGTCTTCTCGGGATTATCCCCAGACCAAGCATCTCTATATGGATGACCTAGTAGTAATTGGTTGCTCCGAAGAACACATGTTGCGAAATCTAAGAATCGTTTTTGATACGTGTTGAAAATATAACTTCAAATTACATCCGGACAAATGTTCTTTTTTCTGTACTGAAGTCACATTCTTGGGATACAAATGTACTGATAAAGGAATATTGCCTGATGACGGTAAATTTTCAGTAATATTAAATTACCCAAAACCGAAGAATGGTGATGAAGCTAAACGCTTCGTACCCTTCTGCAACTATTATCGGAGATTTATTCCTAATTTTGCCGAACATTCGAGGCACATAACAAAGTTATGTTTGAAAATGTACCATTCGATTGGAATAGTGAATGTGGCAAAGCATTCAGTTATGTCAAGAACCAATTATTATCCAACAATTTTACAGTATCCTGACTTCGAAAAAGAGTTCTCTATAACTACTGATTCAAGCAAATTTGCTTGTGGTACAGTTTTAAGTCAGACATACATTGATCAACAGCTACCTGTTGCTTATGCTTCACGATCCTTTACTAAGGGTGAAAGTCTACTATAGAGCAGGAACTGGCGGATATCCATTGGGCTATTCAATATTTCAGACCATATATTTATGGCAGGAAATTCTTGATCCGCATTGATCACCGTCCCTTAACATATTCATTTTCCATGAAAAATCCATCGTCTAAACTTACGAGGATGAGATTGGGCCTAGAGCAATACGATTTCACTGTAGAATATATCAGGGGGAAAGAAAATTGCGTAGCAGACGCACTGTCTCGAATAGAATTTGCAAAAATTAGAAACACAGAATTTAACAAGGTACTGAAGGTAACAACAACACTTCAGGCAATTAAAGGTACAAATGAAGTGACCAATAATGAACCAAACACAGAACCAACCAATCCGAGTATATGAGTCAATAAATGCCCATGAGTACAATAAAAATGCTAAAGATAAGCTGGTTATCACAAGGGACAAAACCAGGATTTTCCAATTTAAGTCACTGAATTTTATTACAAATGGAAAGATAGACGTAGGTCAATTTTTTTCCAAGGCTTGAAAAGGTAGCCAGTAATCTTAAAATCACGACTCTACGTATATCATGCTCGCGAACGTAAAATTAAACCTCTTCAAGAAAGTAGGTAATGAAAAACTCCGGAGATTGAGAATTGTACTTGTCAACACGGATTCCGAAAAGCTTAAAATTAAGGAATTGTATCACAACGATCCATTGTTTGGGGTCACCCTGGCATTACTAGGATGCTCAGGAAAATAAGATTAACACGCTACTGGAAAAGCATGACGAGGGATATAACTCGTTATGTCAAATCATGTGTAAAGTGCCAAAAGAACAAATCCTTACCTAAAACAAAATAAAATAACCATTTGTTCTCTTAGTTTAAGTTGGATTTTTCATTTCGTTTGTTCAGCAATTTCTTTATTTTCCACGAATTTGCCAATTTTTTATCGGTATTGTGTAGGCGATATGAATTATACACTCGAGGACCGTATCCAAGCATGAAGTGCCGACAATCAGGATTCGTACAAGTGGTTTTGTGGCTGCCTCAGTTGAACTAAATTTAGATTGTTCATCAATTTTGGTGTCGCCCTACAAATTCCACAAGCCAGTCATGATGACTCCGCTATGGTATTAAACATTTTTCGATCGATCATGATCAAATGAAATTCGTGTGTTACTTCAAAGAAACCTAATTTTGTCGGCAGAATTTGTACAATTTCTCTATTTACAATTTCTATCTCAGCCCTAAATAAATCCGCTGACTCTTTTTTAAAAATTATTTTAATGGGTCTGCAGAACCGAGTTGAAGAGGGCCGGTTATTTTGCCATAGTATTGCGGGTCCTTTTTTAATTTGTAAAGGAACAATACTTTCATCAAAAAAAAAATAAAGTTTGCCGAATTCTGAATTTTGAAAGTTTGCTAAAGCGCCGCTATATGGGGTATTTCGGCCACTGTGCACCGTTTACAATGATCTCTGGTGGTTTTGAATATCAAAATAATATTTTTAGACATTAGTAAATTCAGCAAAAAAAACTCACTTAAAAATTTAGTATTTCGTCAAGTCAAAATAGCTAAATTCGTAACTAAAATCTCAATTTGAACTAAAAATGTGTATTTCCTGCCATCCCTGGTCCAGATCGGTCCGCTAGTTATGGTGTTAAATACTTATTACAATTTTTGGGTTTTAGAATTACTGTGCGGTGTGCGTTAATAAGTTAAAGGAATTATTTATTTGTTTATTTATTTACATCAGTTACAGTAGAAAATACATCAGCTGGAAAACCAAAATTCGAAAAATACAGAATAATATAATAATAATTATATAATATAAATATAAGAAGTAATTGATTAATATTTAATGAAGTAAGTAATTAAAAACATACAAAACAAATAAAAATAAGAATAATGTTGGGGTGTGGGTAACTCCCTTTCCCAATTAGTTTGAGTCGGTGAGTATTACAAATAAGAACACAGGGGTTTCTTATTTTTCACATAAAAAGCTTCCTGCTTTATTGAAGCGTATTCTAATACTAACTTGTTTTTACAAAAAACAGATAAAATATGGAGTCCAACTCCGTTAATATATATAAAAAAAATAAATGACATTTAAATATATAATATTTAAATAAAAATATATAAAGAAAAACAGGGGTTTGTTCATGGAGAACTGAGAATAGAGAAATAAGATAAATTGAGTACAAAATAATTGAGATAAATAGATAAACAAAATAGGGGAAAGATTGGTGCATAAAATTCCTGTTGAACACGGTTCAACATACTCCCGCGCGAGGATGTTTTGTGGTTCAAAACCCACCCAAAGATGGATCTTTGCGCCTTGGGTAGGGTTTCTGCTGGCTGGATCACCTCTGGTCTTATTATGGATGCCAGCGTCCGATGACCAATAACTCCATCAATGGTACGGCAAGTCGCGAAGGGATGTGCCTTGGACTTGATGGTTGAAAAATGCTCCACTAACAGTGGATCCGTAATAGGCGGTGGTACACGAATGGCTTCTTCGCGCAACGGTAGTCGCCAACAGGCGATCGGTCCATAATGGTTGCGTGGTGTGTAGGTTGCGGAGACGTCGAACACCCCGTACTCGATTCCCCCACGTTGTTCGTCAGGGGCGAACAGTGCGGCAGTGCCGGACGGCGTGGTTTTTTAGACACAAATTGCATCGGGGCATGATGATGGCTAGAGAGGAAGAAAAGAATGTATATGTACTGTGTTATTAGAAATTTTGTTTAGCGACTGTTTCTCTTTTTTATCAGGGCTTTTTGATTTTGAATCGGGTGGATTAATTTAAGGATTTCTGTGCGGTTGGTGTAAGTGGGGTATTAGAGGTTGGTAAAAGACACAATTTAGCTATCGAGCGCATTATAATTCCATTTTGTGTTTTGATTTCGGCTACTCGCACGTTGCTGTCTTTTCCATATATCACTTTGGTAATGCGTCCCAGACGCCACTCGGTGGGTGGTAACAAATCATCTTTCACGATGACAAAGTCGTTTGGCTTTATGTTGTGTTGTTCAGTTTTCCATTTAACTCTTCGCTGAAGTTCGGTAATATATTCGTTTTTCCAACGACGTGCGAAGATGTGTTGAAGAGCTTTTAGTCGGTCCCATCGTTTTAGGTGACTCAATTTTTCTAGCGGTGGTTCTTCTGGAGCTTCAGGAGGAGCAATGAGTGGGGCACCTCTCAAAAGATGACCTGGAGTCAAGGGAAGTAGTTCGGACGGGTTTTCGGTCAATGGAGACATTGGACGCGAATTTAATACAGCTTCAATTCTGATTAGCATTGTAGCAAATTCTTCAAAAGTAAAGTTGAGATTACCAGCTACCTTTTTAAGATGAGATTTTATGCTTTTTACGGCAGCCTCCCAGAGGCCGCCCATGTGGGGTGCATATGGTGGAATAAATGACCAGCTAAATCCATGAGAACCATACTTTTCTACGAGGGCCTTTTCCGCCAATTTTAGGAATTCGTTATGACCTTTAAGTAGGGCTAAGCTGGCACCAAGAAAGTTTCGACCATTGTCTGAAAACATAGTTTTTGGCAGACCTCTACGTCCGGTGAATCTTGAAAAGCTGGCCAGAAAAGCATCGGTCGATAGGTCTGAACAGACTTCTAAGTGCACTGCTCTTGTAGAGAAACATACAAATACTGCTACATATCCTTTGAGATGTTTGGCATTTCGTAAATTAGATGCCTTTAAGGTGAATGGACCAGCGAAGTCAACACCGGTATAGGTAAACGGTAACGAAAAGTTGACTCGTTCAGGGGGAAGTGCAGCCATTATTTGATGCTGCAGTTTGTGTTTGTATATGGTGCATGCCTTGCAGTTTCGAATACATTTTCGTACCAAATTTTTAAGTCTAGGTATATAGAACCCTTGTCTTACAGCCCGTAACATTATGTGATGTTCAGCATGAAGCAAAATTGTATGTGTATATTCGACAAAAAGTTTAGCAAAGCGTGATTTTTCGGGAATTATTATAGGATGGCGCTCTGTATAACTTAATCCTGAGTTATTAAGTCTACCTCCAACACGTAATAAATCATCTTTGTCGAGAAATGGACTTAAAGTAAGAAGTCTGCTTTTTTGTGGATATGCCGTTTTCCTTTAAGGCATTCATACTCTTTGGAAAAGTGAGCTTTCTGAGCGATTGAAATTAGTCGCCTTTTCGCGAATAGAATTTCCTCTGTAGTTATAAACTGTTCAGTTTCAAATGGGTGTTTTCGGCTTCGATTTATGAAACGAAAACAATAACTCACGACCCTTAGGGCTCGAGGGAGAGATGAAAAGTTTTCTAATATGTTGTCAGATTCACTAGCTTGATGAAAAGTATCTGTGCTGCTGGTGTCGACTGGGGTAGTTTTTAGATGAAAGGCAGAGATCTTTTTGGTTTCTAAGTCTGTTGGATCAAAAACTCGTGGTTCTGGCCAAAATTCAGTAGGTTGTTGAAGCCAGGTGGGCCCATGCCACCATAGGTTACTCTCGATGAGTTCTTGAGGTGTGGAACCACGGGTACCTAAATCTGCTGGGTTGTCGTCGGTTTTTACATGTTTCCAGTGTTTATTGCTGGCAATACTAATAATTTTTGTTACCCTATTTGCAACAAAAGTTTTTAAAGTGTTAGGTGGTTTTTGTAGCCACCCGAGGACTATAGAGGAGTCCGTCCACAAGTATAGTTCATAAGAGAACTTTGCGTTTTCCATTAAACATTTAATTAACCTTGAAAGTAATAAAGCGCCACATAATTCAAGTTTGGGGATTGTGGTCTTTTTTATAGGGGCGATTTTTGTTTTTGCCACTAACAAATGGCTGTTGATTTCTCCGTCTGAAGTCGCAGATCGCATGTAGACTGCACCGCAATACGCTTTTTCAGACGCATCACAAAATCCGTGTATCTGTATATGGTGGGTTGGCGAAAAATGTACCCATCTAGGGATTTTCAATGTAGAAATTAGGGGTAAATTTTTGAGAAATTCGTTCCATTTTATTAAAATAATGGGTGGGACACCTTCATCCCAATCTAATTTTCTTTCCCACAACTCTTGCATCAAAAGTTTGGCAATCACGACAATTGGACCCAGCCAACCTAGGGGCTCAAATAATTTCGCTATAACTGATAAAATTTGTCTTTTTGTATAGGAGGGCGAAATTTGGTTCGTTTCTACAACATAATAAAAATAATCTGATTTAGCATTCCAGCGAATCCCCAAAGTTTTGATAGTGCTGGAATCTTCGAACTTTAAGAAATCTTCGTCAAGAAGATCCTCCCGGGCCAAGTGTTCCAGTAGATAACTGTCATTTGCTGTAATTTTCTTCATGGGAAAGCCTGCAGATTTTAACGCCTGATAAAATATCATCTACATAAATTTCATTTCTCAAAATTACTGTTGCCTTTGGAAATACGTTCTTGCAGTCCTCACTTAACTGCTGTAGAGTTCGTATAGCTAAAAAAGGCGCACAGTTCACCCCAAAAGTGACTGTTTTCATTTGATACGATTTTACGAAATTATCCGTCTCATTACGGAACAAAATTTGCTGGTACGGTCGATCAGCTTCATGTATTATTATTTGGCGGAACATTTTTTCAATGTCGCCCGTGAAGACGAATTTGTAATATCGCCAACTAAGTATAATTTGCATTAAATCGGTCTGAAGAGTTGGGCCTTGATGAAGAACATCATTCAAGGAGAATCCACTATTGGTTTTCTTTGATGCGTTAAAAACCACTCGTACTTTTGTGGTTTTACTTTTGGGTCGAACAACCGCATGGTGGGGTAAAAAAAATGAAAAATGTTTTTCACCTATTGTTTCCGAGTGTGAAACTGGTTCCATTTGGTCCAAGTCAATATATTCTTGGAGAACCTGACGATATTGTTTCTTCAAGTCTGGTGTTTTATCCAGCGTTTTTTCCATCCTATGGTACTGCGCTAGGGCCATGTTCCTTGAAGGACCTAAAAAAATATCACGGGGGAATTCCTCTTTAAAGGGAAGTCGCACAATATAGCGACCATCTGATTGTCTAATAGTGGATGTTTTATAAAAATTTTCACAATATATATCGGCTTCGGTGGCCGGAATATCTTTTTCGATTTCTTCAAGTTCCCAGAACTTTTTTATCTGTTCGTGAAGAAGAAAATCATCTGATGTCGAAACTGAAGTCGAAAATGAGTTGATTTGGCTTGCGGGTTCAGGTCCCAATAAGTACCAACCAAAATGAGACTCTCTGGCTTCAAATGTGCCCATAACATTCAACCTTACGCCCGTAAGGTTAATAACTGGTAAATAATTACTTCCAATAATCATATCAATTCCGGCCGGTTTATAAAAATACGGATCAGCAAGGGTTAAGTCTTTGATGTCTTCAAAACTTGTTAATTTAAAAGGTCGTGAAGGCAAAAAATTGGATAATTTCGGTACTACTACTGCATTGATTTTTACTTTGAAGTCTGAAATTCTAGATTTTACAGTAACATTGCACATTCCTTTTGATTTGCCTACTACTGCCCCACCTAATCCAGAAATTTTTGAATTTTTGTTATGGAAAGGTATAGAAAACTTTTGTTGCATACTAGTAGTAATGAAACTTTTTTCAGATCCGGTATCAATTAAGGCTCGAATCGTGAATAATTCGCCTGCACTTTCGATTTGTGCAATTACAGTGGGCAAAACCGTAGTCTCGTCAGCTTGAACAAAGTTAGCCTGAATCTCCTCCAAAGTATTTTCATCCGACGGACCATTATCACTAACTTGAGTGGTAAATGTTTTAACTGGCGGTTGTGGGTTTGAAGATGAAGGTTTTTCCTTATCTTGAAGATTCGTTTGCGATTGAGGTTTCGTGTTCTTGAAGCTCCCCGTATTATCGCGCTTTTCAAGGTGCAACATTGTATGATGCTTTTTGTTGCATACACTACAAGTGTATGTACTTGGGCATTTTGATTTAAAATGGGTAGTCGACAAGCAGTTGACACAATATTTGTTATTAAAAACGAATCTGAGACGTTCATTTGGGGAAAGCGCTTTAAATTGACTGCAAATTTTCAACGGATGATTTTGGTTGCATTTTTTGCAGCTGTAATTTTGTTTATTTGTTTCAGCCTGCACGTAAAATGATTGGGATTTTGATGGCTGATTATCCCTGCCTAAGGGCTTTCTTACTTCGCTCATTGTTTCCAAAAATTCTATTCTAGATGAGAGAAAGTCGCTAAGTTGACCCCATGATGGCAACTCCCTATGGTTTTCTATTGTACATTCCCAGGCGCGTAGAGTTTCCTCAGGAAGTTTTGCTGTTACTAGATGTAGTAAGAAGGGATCATTATCCGCTACTTCAACCTTGAAGGTTTTTAAAATCGATAAACAGTCGGCCACTGTATTCTTAATATATCTAATAGATTTTAGAGTTTCCATTTGGGATGCCTGTATTGCGAAAACCTTTTTCATTTGGTCGTTTACCAACAGTCTTTTGTTTTCGAACCTGTTTTTCAATGCCTCCCAGGCCAAGTTAAAATTGTCATCGACAGAATCAAAATCTTTTATTACATTAAAGGCTTCCCCTTTTACTTTTGTTTTTAAATAGTTAAGTTTTTCTGCTGGCGCCAGGAATTTTTCCTTTCCCACTATCGCCTGAAACATGTCTCGAAAGGCTGGCCATTTTGCATACCCCCCTTCAAAGGATTGGATGTCACAAGCTGGGAGCTTGAAAGACGACCTGTGCACCACCTGCTCGGTTGGTTTCGTTTCAATTGCTTTCAAATGATCTAAAATCGTTGCCTTATATTTCTGGTATAACTCACTAGCCTCTTCATAGTTTGAAACCAATTCATTTTTTAAATCTTCGTCCTTTACTTTTTCTTCCCCTACTACATATTCTTCATAAGACCCCGCTAGTTTGAGCCATCTTCTATCTAGTTCATCGCGTTTTACAATTAGAGAAGCGAACGTATAATTTTCCGAACTCGTTTTTTCAAAGTTCGCGCAGAACCCCGTTAGTTGTTGCAGGTCGAACTTACATCTTCTCTTTGATGCCATCATTGTTATTGCCTACCCGAGCCGAAAAACAACCCTATTGACCAGAATCAAATTTGAGGAATTTATTATTTTTTATATACAAAATGTGTATACAATGTGTGTATAATGAGTGTACAAATGTGTAAACTTACTCTTGCTCCGTAAAGAACAACCAGAATATTCGAATTTTTTCCTTAAAAATCGTTATTAACGAACTTATTTCCAAAATAAGTTAAACCGCTCCACTCTAATTTTTCCAAAACTTCTTCACGAAGTGATATTTAAATTAATAAAATTTTACCACAAAATATTTAAAGAATTGTGTAAATTCGTAAAACCGCTCCACTCTATTTTGCAAAAACCTCTTCACGAAGTGATATTTAAATCAATAAAATCTTACCACAAAGGTATTTAAAGAATTGTGTAAATTCGTAAAACCGCTCCACTCTATTTTGCAAGAAATGATTTTCCGGGCCACTCTAATTTTTGAAAAATTTTGCAATAAATTTTTACTTGGCCAATTAATATCCAAAAAAAATTTTTTTTTTTTTTTAAAACAATTTTTCGTGCCACCCTAATTTCCAAAAAAAAATGTTGGTCTTCTATTTTTGTGTTGCACCACTGCTTAAAAATTTCATCAAAAAAAATTTTAAAATTTGAAAAACCGCACCACTCTAAAAAATTTTCTCCAGAAAAAAAAAAAATTTTTTTTTACTTTATTTTGTTGTTGTTTTCCAAAAACAAATTTTTATTTTGTTGTAGTTGATATATTTCACCAATAAAAATTTTTAAGATTATAAAAAATCGCTCCACTCTAATATTTTTTCCAAAAAAAATTTTAAATTTTTGGTCCTCTAAATAGCCACCACTTTTGTATTAAAACAATTTATTAAACTAAAAATTTAGTTTACTCACCGGCACTACACAATTTTGTTAACTTGAGGCACCCTTATTTTCTTCAAACGTTTAAAATGACGTCACACAATAACTGTTGTCCTCTTATATATATTTTTCTTTGTTATTGTTGACCAATGCACCTTAACTTACCCTTTTTATTTAAGGTTTTTTTTTGTCTGTTGCTTCTTTTTTGTTGATTGTTGCTATGGGTTTTTTTTTCTTTAATATTTGCAAATGCAATTTAATTTGCTCTTTTATTTGAGGGTTTTTTTCTTTTTTAATTTTTCAACCAACCTAATTTTACCACTTGGTGGGGTTTTTTCTTTGTTTTCGTTGTTTTTTTTTTTGTTGTTTGTTCTTTACGTTTTTTTTTTCTTTTAAAAACAACTCAAACTTACCACTTGAAGGGGATCTTCTTTTTTTTTTAATTAAATTATTTATAAATTTTATTAACACACGATGTATTTCTACCGCACTTGTTGCTGTTTCTTTTGAACTATTTGTGTATGGGTACCCCTCGATCTTCAGTTCGTTTTCCTTGATGTTTCCATATACATTTAGCTTTCGTATATGATCTACGAACTGCTAGTGTTGGGTATTGACATAAATAAAATGTCAAATCATTTATTATTCTTCTTTTTGTGAAATATTAAAAAAAAATATTTTGTTTCGTTTTTATGGAAAAATTAAATAATATCAATAAGAAATCTTTGATATTTAAAAATTGATCGGGCGTTTGTTGAAGATATCGTGCTGGTGATTTATTTCGAGTATTTTGTGGGCGATAATATTGTAACAACTTTACATTAAGTTGTGTTAAAAAGAAAAATTAATTTGGTGTGTGCCCGGTTTAATTTGTGGCTCAAAATTTACGTGGAGTCAAAAAATAATGTCGCACAAAATAACTAAAAACACAATACATACCTTCAATTCCTTTCCCTTACCACATTGATGACTTCCTCTTGAAGTTTTGATTTGGAGGTTATGTTGTATTGCCGGTATTATTTGTGTGTTGTGCTGTATGCACCTTGTTGGAGTTTTGATGAATGATGTTGTTAATCTTCAGGGATGCTGGTAAAAACACACTGGTCACTGTCCTCTGCTGAGATGCACTTGCAGTGATTTCGTTCTAATATAGACCACCTTGTCCAAAAAACAGATAAAATATGGAGTCCAACTCCGTTAATATATATAAAAAAAATAAATGACATTTAAATATATAATATTTAAATAAAAATATATAAAGAAAAACAGGGGTTTGTTCATGGAGAACTGAGAATAGAGAAATAAGATAAATTGAGTACAAAATAATTGAGATAAATAGATAAACAAAATAAGGGAAAGATTGGTGCATAAAATTCCTGTTGAACACGGTTCAACAAATAAGAATAAATTCATTTTATGCACAAATACAAATTTTATATATATAAAAATATAAATTAAAAATAAAAAAATTAAATAAAAATTAAAAATAAAAATAAAAAAATGTATAGCAATAAAGGACAAACACAAGATTACAAATCAAATAGAAGAACAACATAAAACAACACAGACAATAACAAAACAATCTAGTGATAAATTAAACACTATCGTGATAACTTAAATCGTATAAATTACTTTTCTGTGAACTTACATTAAAAAAGTCTGTAAAGTCAGCAGCATTTTTGCTGGGAGGATCCTTGCAGAAAAATTGTTAATACCAGTAAATTTGTAAATTTGGCAAAAATTTTGCTGAATTTTGCAAATTGTTTAGTGTAATAATGAAAGTGAGTCAGGATTAAATAACATTTGTACTTTTATATAATTTCAGATGAGGAATTTTCTGCTAGGCTTGCAAGAAAAAAATCTTTTTTACGAAGCACAGAAAGTGAACAAAAACATAAAGATATTTTTGATGATTTAGTTCAATCTCCAATCAAAACTTCTTACGTAAAAGAAAGAACTCCACTGGAGTTAGACTATGACAAAAAGGTAAATATTAAACTATAGTTTTTGAACTTTTATTGATAATTAAGTTGCCAGAGCTTTAAAGAGAAAGCTCTGTTCAACATTTTAAAATTTTAGCTTTATTTTTATTTATTGTTTATCAGCAAGACGTTATTTTAAATAATTGTTTTAAGGGTTGTTTAGAATACTTTTTTAGTTTCAGTTTACATTCCGGTTTAAAATGTTCAGATATGTACAAATATGATCATATATGGTTGTATATATGGACAAATATGGACACCCAAGAAAACAAAAGTGCATTGAGCAATATAAAGTTATATTAAACTAGCTGACCCGAAAAACGTTGTTTTGCCTTCAAATTTTATTTTCATTGAAAGTCTGGTTCCGTTACAAAGTCGTGGTGGATTGATATTTCAAAGAAGAATGATAGTTGCACTGCCCGTATCCAAGCAATGCTGAGTAACAAAGGAAAAAATTTTGATATTCACACAATTTATATGAAAATGACTAATGTTCACAAAAATCACCACATCTTGACCAAACGAAAATATTTTTAAACAATTTTTTTTTTAAACCATCCTCATTGCATATTCTACAAAACGTATTCAGCCATTTTTTATCTAATGCAGCCGTTCTCGAGTTATGAAGTGACAATCAAAATGTACACTTCGTTTTATACATACAGATAGATGAAAATGACTAATGTTCAGAAAAATCACCACATCTCGACCAAACGAAAATATTTTTAAAGAATTTTTTTTAAACCATCTTCATTGCATGTTCTACAAAACGTATTCAGCCATTTTTTATTTTATGCAGCCGTTCTCGAGTTATGGAGTAAAACGTCTTGTAAATAAGGTATACTATTTTTTAGCAAATTTTTGCTAAAATCGTGTTTTCAGCTAAAATTTTTGTTATACTTATTCAGCACTTAACTGCTTTATACTAATGCTTTAGTAATATTATACTAATGTTCTACTAATTAATTTTGCTAAAAAAAATTGTGCTGATAAGCACATTAATAGTGTGGACGACAACCAGATTGAAAGATATACGCAGAATGAAGCAGATGTACCGGCATGTCAAGATGTAGTAGAGAAGAGGAAAATGATACTAAAAAGTACAGCTCTAACAAGACATATAAAAAAATCAACCATTTAAGATTTATTTATCTGTTTTTCATACATAAAACAAAATTGAGGCTTAAAACAACTTAAATTTTGCGTTGTCACCGGCTTGTGAAAATAATTGTCTATTAATTAAATAAAAAACAAAATAAAATATTTAAATTTAATATGTAGTTCTAAACTAAATGTTTATAGATTAATAATCTAGTGTGGGCAAATTGCAAACAAACATAGACAGAGTAAAGCGAAAGACAAAGACACACATCTTAGGTAGATTTTTATGGTTCCTTTTTCTTATTGCAAAAAAAGGGTTGTATTTTTCGTTTCGTTTGTTCTTGTTTATTTTTTCGTTTCGTTTCTATAATTATCTTCGGCAGTTGCGTCCTTAAGATAGCATCATTTAGACAACCATTGATGTAAGTAGTTGAAAGAACATTTTTGTTATGTTATATATATATATTTTCAGATATTAAATTAATTCATGTCGTCAATGTGGGAAAATGAAAATTTTTATATTTCGTAATTATTGTAAATTATTTTTAGAAGAATCACAAAAATATGTTTTATGATTTTCAGCAAATAAATTAACTAAATTACAATTTTTCTACAAATTTTTTGCGTTTTTTTCAGTCTACTAAAATTCAGCAAAAAATTTATTAGTTTTTAGCAAGGCATTTTTATTTCTAATCCACTAAGTGTTAGCAAAACTTTTGCTGAATCTACTAATTTTGTTGCTAAAAAATTTTCAGCAAAAGATTTTGCTGACATTAGAAATTTTTTTGCAAGCACCCTCCTGACTAAAATTTTGCTGACTTTACAAACTTTTTTTTTTTGAGTGATAAAAAAATTGTTCGGTAGCATATCTTTTTTGGTATGAAGCCATAGTAAATTGTATAAAATTTAATACAAAAAATGGATTAATCAAATTGTATATGGTCGAATTTAATTGTTAAAAATTTGATAAAACTTTTTCGGAGTTTCGGTATTATATGATTGTAGTAGCCCGAGTAAAAATAATATTATATAATCTCGTATAATGTGATCCACTTTTTTACAATTTAATATAGTTAATGTAAAGTGAGATAAAATCCAGTTAATGTAAAGTAGGATGAAATCCATAACATCCTGCTCAAAACTTTAATATTAACTCGAAAATTTTCTTTGAAAACTTCTATTGAAATTGCCTTAAATGAACATCACAATTTACAATAGCAAACACAAAAAATTTTATTTATACTTATAACCAGCTTTCAACCTCCAAAAATGAAGCAAATTAATATATTTGCTAGGTTGATACATGATTTCGATCTGGCTAAAAGAATAGGCAGAGCTTAACCAAAAAACCTATTAACCACCAATGTTTCTCCATTATTTTCTTCTTGGCAATCAAACACGTGGCTAGGGTCCTTCTTAAACTTTGAAGATCAAAAATGTTATATCTATGTAAAAAAAATTTAGATTTACTCTGACGCAAGTAATATTATCTTAGTTTTTTTTTTGTTTTTGTTTCTATATTTACCGAGATTGTTTTTAGGTTATTTACACTTATAACGAGCTTTCAACCTCCGTATACCCGATTAAAAATTTAACTATAGTACAATATCTATATCTATTTAATAACTATTATTTCCTCGAAATAATATTTAATAAAAAATCAATCTGAAATCAAATTGAACTGAAGATAACAAAAAATCAAATTGATTTTTTTTTTATTTTCAAATTTTAATGTGCAGTGTGCTATTACATCTATTACTCTTACATTTATTAACAATTAGTGTTTTCTATTTGTAATAGTAACATTTAATTATGATCTCAAATCTGAAAATTCAAAATTAAATGCAATTTTAAAAAGATCAACAATATATACAAAATTCTAAACCAAACGTAAATCAGTAAATCAGTAAATCAGTAACATCCCGGGTAACATAAGCAGTTGGACCAATTAAAAAAAAGCTAAACTTGTAAGAAAAGACGAAAATAACTCATGTTGTTCAAGTAATCAAATCACATATCTGGTTGGTTCATATACATACCTGAACAAACCTTGAGTTTCGTGTGGATGGTGGATTAGAATGAGGCTGAAGATTACCTAGTCGCTTAGGTCGAAAGTGCGGTACTCCCTCTAGCGCTAATCCCCACAAGATCTTTTTCATCTTCTCTTACATTAATTAAGAATTAGTGTTTTCAATTTGTAATAGTAACAGTTACTTATGATCTCAAAGCTGACAATGTAAAATTTTCAAAAACTTTGAAATTTTTCAAAAAAATTAATTTTTTAAAATAGTCAACTTTAAAAAAAAACTCAACTTCTTCAAAAGTCAAATGTTTCAAAAATAGGTGAATTTAATAAAAAGTCAAATATGAAATAACTTAAATTTAAAAACAAAAATTAAAAATCACTTTTATTAAATTTAAAAATTTAAAAAAAAATTAAATTTTTCAAAAAAAAAAAAATCAAAATTGTGAAATAGTAAAATATTTAAAAAAAGCCAAAGTTTTCAAAAATATGTGAATTTTTCAAAATAGGAAAATTTTACAAAAATATGTAAATTAACAAAAAATCCGTTCTCCTTTCGTTTTGGAGATACTAACAATGTACCAAATTAAGCACCTTTTCGTTCTTATAGCCTTAGTTTTCGAGAAAATCGAAATCTAAAAATCCAGCCAGTTTATTGACATTCCAGATGCAGAATGGTGGTTTTGGGGGTGTTTTAATATCCGTAAGGCGAAAACTTCGCCCATTTCGCTGTATCTTGCTTAATTTCCATGATATGGACAAAAAAATGTAAAATTTGTTTATTTTCGTAGATTGTGTATAATGGCCTTACAAAAGCCGTTGTCCGTTTTCATTTATTTAGTTTTCGAGAGTCTAGCCATGTACCAAATTAAGCATATTTTCGTTCTTAGAGCCTTAGTTTTCGAGAAAATCGCAATCTAAAAATCCAGTCAGTTTATAGACAAACCAGATGCGGTATGGTGGTCCATTTCGATATATCTTCCATAGTTTCCTAGATAAAATATTTAAAAAAATGTGTAATGACTTCAATAAACCAAAACTGTTGTGCGTTTTCATACGACCAAATTAAGGTATTTTTCTTTTCATATTTTTTGAAAAATTTAAATTTTATTGAAAAATGTTTATTTAATTTTTTTTTTTAGAAAATTTTGTTTTTTTAAATTTTTTTTCATTAAATTTGGTTTCTAAAATTTAAAAAAATGGGGGGTTTTTTTTGAAAAATTTGATATTTTTAAATATAAATTTTTTTGATAAATTTAAAATTTTTTGAAGAATTTAATTTTTAAATAAATTTTTTTTTTAAAAATGTTCACTTTTTTTGAAATATTAAAATTTGTTTCTAAGTGTTTGTAAAAATTATTTTAATCATAAAGATTTTTTTTTTAGTTTTTTTTTTACATTTTTAGATTTTTACAGGAAGAAGAAGAAAACATTTTTTATTGAAAAATTTTACAGGCACAATGGATATGCCAGACAGCCGCAGTTTCGTCCCCTCCAGGGACTCGTCAGAAGTTAATTTATGTCAATTTATAGTTATTTTATATGGCTTAGTGGAGTTTTGTCAATCACATCATTCACAATGTATTTGCTTTAATCATAAGATTTTGACTAAAATTCTTCCTCTTTTTAATCAAATTTTTATCTCTTTTTCACAAGTAATTATCACATTATAATGCGCTTTATTAGCATTTATTAGTTAGATACCATGTGTATTGTATGTTAGAGATAGTTACCGCTGGGCAAATTTTTAAATTGTTTCTGGGGTAAAGAGTTTGTAGCCGTCATATAATGACAATCCTTATTAATTTTATTATAATTTATTACTGAAGAATTTTTTTAGTTAGACTTTTAAAGGAAGAAAAAGAAACCATTTTTATTGAAAAATTTAACTGACACAATATAAAGCAAGATTCGATTTCTGTTGAAAACTTTATTTGAATTTAATTTATTTGAAGAATTAAATTTTTAAATTAAATTTTTTTAAATTTTTTCACTGTTTTTTAAAATTACACTTTTTAAAAAATAAAATTTTTTTTTTGTTAGAAAGTGTTTTGCAACCGTCAGATAATGACAATCGTAATTAATTTTTATATTAATTACTGTAGAATATTACTTTAGTTAGTCTCTTTACAGGAAGAAGAAGAAGAAAACATTTTTATTGAAAAATTTTACGGACACAGTTTTGTCCCCCTCCTGGGACTCGTCAGTGGTTAATTTATGTGTCAATTGAACAAAGTATTTTTATATTGTTAATTTGCTCTATATGAAAAATTTTACTTTTTTTTTAAATTAAGATATTTTTCAAAAATATTTTTTTTTAAATATTCGTTTTTGGAAAAATTAAAGTTTTTTGAAATATTAAATTTTTTTGGAAATTTGATTTGATATTTGAAAATTCTATGAATTCATTTGAGATGTAAATGTGCTGGAATGAGACCAGAACATTCGCATATTAGATGCACATTCACATATTAAAATGTAAATGTGCCCATGCCTCCAGCACTTTTACATTTCGAATGTAAATGTGCCGTTTGTATTTTGCATACTGCACATTAAAATGTGCATGTGCAACATTGCGGGCATATTGCACATGTAAATGAGCCGTTTGTCAATGCACATACACATTTCAAATGTGTACGTGCGGCACATGTATGTGTAAATACTTATCCTGTAAATAACGTCTTGTCGTTATGATTTTAACAAATTTACTTGCGGGGATGTGACAATATTGTCGCTTAGTTCTGTGTGTTACAAAGCCACACAATACAAATATAACACATTAAACACGAGTACAGTTACATCTGTTTAGATCAGTTGTTATATTTTTTCTCAGGGATGGGAAATAAGCTCTCATTTCGGTATAAAAAAAATTTTTTTTTGACCGTCGTAGTATGTCGGAGTACTAAGCGTCGGAGTACTAAATTCTTTTTTGTTTGGTTTTTAAAATTTTTTATTTTATTGTAAACAAAAATTACACAAAACTTCATATTCAGAAAAAAGTTTCAAAAATAAACATTCATAAATACATAAAATTTAAATTCTTAAAACATATTTTGTTATGCTTAAAAGATAAGTCAGTCGATATGAGAGCATGTTATTCAACTTTAGAAATACTTTACAAGTATATTTTAATTATAATAAAAATTATTTATTTAAAAAAAAAGGAACAAAAAATATTTGAATGAGAACAGAAACAACTAAATGTAATTTTATAAATTATTTGATATTAACTTATTAGAAATATTAAAGTTATAACATAAAGAGTTTTTAGATTTCAATAAGTCTTTGGTTTGTAATGTAATATATTTCTATATCATGGGGCGAATGCCAGTTCGCCTTGTAATTCAAAAAGAAATAAAGAGGCGTCTTGTTAGTCTGTTTAAGAACTTCCAATTGAAGTCTGAATTTTATTTAACAATTTACATGTTCTTATATACTATTCTTATAAGTCTAACTTATTGTCTAGTATTGAGTGATTTTATGAATCACTCAATTTATTTTTATTCTTATTCATTCTTATGCTTTGTTCTCTTTTCGTCAACATACGGTCATCAGATATCTGAGTGTAAAATGCAGTCATAGTGTTACTTGATGCCACATGGTGGTATGTATGTCATTCACTCTACAGTATTTGAGACGGTATGTTGGGAAATCAATATAAGTGGTTGGTATGCAGTGTACGCTTAAGGAGTACACTACACCCTTACCCTTAAGAGAAAAATTATAAAAATGATTTTTCTAATTTTTCTATATTTTTGGTTAACTTATGATTAATTTTATAATCTATAATAATGTATTACATATATATATTTGTTTTTAATAGTAGTTTTCTTATATAAATTTGTTTTTATTAATGATAAGTTTTTGATTATTCATTAGTTCTTAATGCTATATAGGGTTTTAATTGATTATTATGTATTTCTTTTTCTTTTCCATTGTAATCTATTATTGTATTTACACCATTATTCCTAATTATTTTGTAAGGTCCTTTATATGGACTTTGATTCTTTTTCCTATTTCCTACTTTGACTAAAACTAAGTCTCCTATCTTTAAATTTAATTTATTGTTGTATCTATTTTCTAATATTCTTTTTTCTTTTGTTCTAATTGTTAATTCTTTAGCTCTGTCTAAAGAATATTGTAATTTACGTTTTAGCTCTATGGCATAATCATCGTAATTATATATTTTAGTTTCTTTTGTGTCATATATTTCAGATGGCAAACATGGTAGTCTTCCATATACAAGTTCAAATGGCGTGTAGCCAGTGTCTATATGGCGTGCCGTGTTATTTGCAAAAGTAAAATATGGAATCCATTTATCCCATTCGTAATCAGTTGCTGATGTTAGCAAGAATTCATTTAAGACTCTATGATTTCTTTCTAATGACCCAATTGTCTCATGGTGGTAAGGTGTCGAAAACGTCTGTTTAATTTCAAATAGTGAACATATATTACGCAAAAGTTCGTTTGCAAATTCTGTACCGTTGTCTGATTTCAGTACTTTGCATTTACCAAATTTTAGAATTAGGTGTTCAACTATTGTTTTTGCGGTTGTTAGTGCATCTTTCGTCGCCATGGAGTGTGCAATAACGAATTTTGTTAGTTCGCATTGTATGGTCAAAATATATCTGTATTCATTCGAAATTCGAAGAGGTCCTACTGTGTCAATTGATACTATTTCAAAACTGTTACTTGGAGTGTTCGTTAATGTAAGTGGTTCCTTAATGTGTTTAGTTTGCTTGTTCTTGTTGCATTTGTCGCAATATTTTACAAATTGCTTTACCATCTTATTCATGTTTTTCCAGATGTAGCGTTGTTTTAGTTTTATAATTGTCTTTCTTATTCCCAAGTGGCCTGCATGTGTGGCATTGTGGAATTCGTCGATTAGTGTGTATTTTAAAATTTCTTCTGTGATTCTTTTGGGCTTATTGTATATTAATATTATTAGTTGAGGATATTTGTTATTTATTTTTATCTTTGCATATGCTTCTATCAATTCCTTTTTACTGTAATTTTCAAATATTTTATCTTCACTTGCAAGTGCTAATTCTTTTATATTCTCTTTATTCATTTTTGATATCAGTTTCTTCAGTATCGAATCTAGTTTCGCTGAATTTTCACTGTATCTTGCTAGCTTTGTATTATTTATGATTTGGGTACGTAATTTCTTCTTAGTCAAAACTGGTTTTGATGAATTATCGTTACGACCTATGTGCACAATATTATTTTCAATAAATATATCTTTTTCATTTATTTCTTCAATTGTATTAAACTGCAGTTTCTTCATATTTTTTATATCATTAACGGATATGCATTCCCATATTTGAAGTTGATCAGGCTTCGGAGAATCACATTTTTCCATGTCGTTCTTTTCTATACGTCTTTTATTCTTGTTTTCCTCGTTTTCTTTATTTTTTATTATGTTTTCCTCATTGCGTTTTTTATTGTTCATTGCCCTTGTTATAACTAATGTTCTTTTTTCTTTATCGACGTTTTCTAACGGTATCATCTGTTTTAGTATGTCTGAGTTTATTTCAATTCTGGACAATGCGTCCGCATTGGTATTTATTTTACCTTTTTTATATATTATTGTAAAATCGTAGTCGCTTAAATCTAGTCTGATTCTTGTCATTTTTGATGATGGATTTTTGTGTGAGAACAGAGAGATTAATGGTCTGTGGTCTGTTACTACTATGAATTTACGTCCGTACAAGTATGGTCTAAAAAAATTAATACTCCAATGGATTGCTAAAAGTTCTTTTTCGATTATTGGTTTATTTATGTCATGTTTTTGTAAAGACTTACTTGCGTATGAAATAGGTAAATCTTGACCTATATCGCCTTGTGATAATACAGCACCTAACGCATAGTTTGAAGCGTCAGTTTTTAAAATGAATGGTTTTTCAAAATCAGGGTACTGTAAAATTGGAGGATTCATTAACTTGTTTTTTAGCTCTTCAAAAGCGTGTTGGCATTGTTCAGTCCATATGAATTTTGTTGATTTCTTTAGTAATGTATTTAGGTCTTTGGCTATATCTGCGAAATTGGGTATAAATTTTCTGTAATAGTTGCAGAATGCAACGAATCGTCTTACCTCGTCAGCGTTAGTTGGTATTGGATAATTTTTTATTATCTCATATTTAGATGGGTCTGTCTTTACACCATCCTTTGTAATCAAGTGTCCTAAGTAAACTACTTCTGGTCTTAGAAAACAACATTTCTTTGGATTAAGTTTTAAATTATATTTTTGTAGTCTGTCTAATACCTTTATTAAATTTTGGTTGTGGTGATTTAAACTACATCCATAAACAATTATGTCGTCTACATAAAGAAATGCTTCTGATTCTAATCCTGAGAGTGCTATTGTAAGCATTCTTTGAAAGCTGTTTGAAGAAATTTTTAATCCGAAAGGGAGTCTTTTGAATTGGTAATGACCTTGTGAGGTCGAAAAGGCTGTAAGCGGTCTAGAATTTTTGTTAAGCTCGATTTGATGGAATGAGCTAGTCATGTCAAGTGTAGAAAACCATTTGGCTCTGCCAAGTTTGTCTAGAATATCCTCTAATCTAGTTAGGGGAAATTTGTCATTGACAATTTTATCGTTAAGTTTTCTAAAGTCTACTACAAGTCTCCATTTCTTTTTATCTTCCACATTTTTCTTTGGTACTAAAAGGAGTGGAGCATTGTATAGACTAACGGATGGTTCTATTATGTCGTCATCCAGCATATTCTGTATTTGTTCGTTTATTATGTTTGTATGTGAGTGCGGTAGTCTGTAGTTTTTTATGTACACTGGTGTATTGTCTAATGTAGTGATTGTTTGGTCATAAAAATTGTTTACTGTTAATTTTTCATTTTCAAGGTGAAAAATATTTTGATATTTACGAAAAATGTTTATTAATTCTGTTTTTGCATAGTCGTCATTATTATTTAATTGTAGTTCATTCAGTATTTGTTCAAAACGTTTGGGGTTATTGTCTTTATTGTAATATAATATGTCATAGTTTTTTAGTGAGTCAGTTTGGAGTTGAATGCCTTTCAAATTTATTTCCTCATTTGTCGTGTTTAAAATTTTTATGTGGGTCATGCCGTTACTAGGTGCTATTGAATTACTTAAAAATACACCTGGTTTAATTTCATTATTAAAAATTATGCTATCTTCGCTAAGGTTTAGTTTTAATGCTTGTATTATCTCTGTTCTTGGCGGTATTTTTATTTGTAATGACGTAAGAGGTTTTGTTTGCAATGGAATAGTTATGGTAGTATTGTTAATGAATAATGATATTGTGAAAGTTTCATAGTCTATTTTACAGAGATATTTTTTTAAAAAGTCTCTTCCTATTATTCCGTCTGTTTCTATTGGAAAGTTGTCATCTACAAGATGAAATTTGTGTTTGCATGTCTGGTCTGTGAATGAAAGTTCCAGTCCAATTGTCCCTAGTGAGTGTATTTCTTCAGTAGTAATACCTGTTAATTTACATTTGTTCTCTTTATTAATTGGTTCATCTTCAAGATTTGTTCGAATACGACATAGTGATATGTCGGCACCTGTGTCGACAAGAAATGTTAATTGCTCATTTTTGTATTTAGCGATTATGAAATTTGTATTATTGTTGCAAATTTTATATACTCTTAATTTTGGCTGTCCGGAATATCCATATATTCCGAGCCCACTTCGTTTCCCTCACCATTTATTGTACGTATGTATCTTCTATTTGTGTTGGTTTGATTTCTTCTATCGTAGTTATTGTTATTAACGGCTCTTTGCCGATTATTGTTGTAATTGTTGTTGTTTGAAAAATTATTGGGTCTTTTATTGGTAATATGACTATTTCTATTTTGAAAGTTATTGGATCTGTTATTGTTAAAGTTACTATTATTTCTATTTGAAAAACTATTGTATCTGTTATTGTTATGTTGTCTATAAGGTTGACGTGTTTGAATGTGCATTACTGAATTGTTGTTTACCTTATGTTCGTTTTCTATTTCTAGTGCAAGTTCTACTGCGTCTTGTAAAGCCTTAGGACGGGCTGCAAATATGGCTGTTTTTAAATTGTCATTTATACCTCTTTTGAAAGAGTCTAACGCTAATTTAGCATTTAATCTAATGATAACATTTTTCTCTGGTTCTGATGCGTCTGTGTTTAATTCCTCAATTCCTAATTTATTTAAATTGTCTATAATGGTAATGATTCTGTCCTTATATGCACTTACTGATTGTTTTCCTTGGTATATGTTGTTTAACTTTGACTGTAATTCTGGAATAGTTTTTGTATTCTTGTATCTTTGTTTTAAGAGTGTTTTTAAGGTATTGAAATTGTCTGGTTTTGCGTAACTACCTATCGCTGTCCTTACACCTGAGGTCAATTTGTCGTGGTAGACATATTGCAAGAAATCTGTTTTTGCTGCGTCAGTCAGAGTCTTTTCGATGAGTTCTGCTGTTATTAGGAAACTTTCTAGTTCTTCATAATTTCCAGCAAAAATTGGGAGTGCCTTAGAAGTTAATTCTAAACTAAATGCTGCCATTTTGGTGTCTAAATTTTTAGTATTTGGTATTAAATATTCTTTGAGTTTTCTATAAATGGTATTAAATTCTGATTGTAAAGCTACTATTTCTTTTTCGTCTTTTTCTTCACTTTGTGCTGTCAAAAATTCTTTTCTTATATTGTCTATAGTTTCTAACTTTACTTGTAGAGTTTTTTCTGAGTATGTCCTTCCTGGACTTTTCTTTAAATTTGCTAGTATGTCTTTTAATTCTGTTAGATGTTCTTCCATTTATACGACTGTTATTAAAATTTTGGTTTGTTAAAATATATATATTTTTTGAAATTTACATACTAAGTATAAGATCAAAGTTAATCAGTTATAAATATATTATTTTTCTAGAAATCATTTAAAATTGTTATTATATTTTTTTTTGTTTAAAATATTTTTCATACATTTTTCTTAACAAAAATATGAAGAGTAGAAATTACGATTATGAAAATAATATTCATATTTAAAATTTTTGTATTTGATTTCTTAATTTATTTATTAAAGCACTTTAAGGGATATATATATATATTTTTTTTTAGCACTATTTAAGTAGTATTTTGTTTTCAACATATTTAGTTTTATAAAATTTTGGCCTATTGGAAGTTTTTCTTCCATTTAGTAATGTTATGTTTACGTTTAATTTAAATTATATTATAATTTAAATTTTCTATTGTTTTATATTTGAACATGGGCGAAGTCGCCTCCGTTCAACTAGGTGCTCATCAAGGAGCACTCCGATTTAAAAAAAAAATAATATTTTATATCCCAGAGATGATGCTTTCAGCTTGGTTCTGCATCCTTTTGGTGATGGCTGCTCAAAATAAAGTGGAGAGTTCTTGCTGCTCCTCCTGTTTTTTGATAACAGGGAACCTCCTTCGGCTATACTTTGGCCGTATAGCCCTTCTAACCGTGGAGTGGGTTAGGTGCCTTTTTCCAGGTCTTCTACTTTTCAGTGCTCTAACGGGGAGCACTTGAAAAGTGGAAGGATCGCCATGTAATATATTTCTATATCATGGGGCGAATGCCAGTTCGCCTTGTAATTCAAAAAGAAATAAAGAGGCGTCTTGTTAGTCTGTTTAAGAACTTCCAATTGAAGTCTGAATTTTATTTAACAATTTACATGTTCTTATATACTATTCTTATAAGTCTAACTTATTGTCTAGTATTGAGTGATTTTATGAATCACTCAATTTATTTTTATTCTTATTCATTCTTATGCTTTGTTCTCTTTTCGTCAACATACGGTCATCAGATATCTGAGTGTAAAATGCAGTCATAGTGTTACTTGATGCCACATGGTGGTATGTATGTCATTCACTCTACAGTATTTGAGACGGTATGTTGGGAAATCAATATAAGTGGTTGGTATGCAGTGTACGCTTAAGGAGTACACTACAGTAATTTTTAAATTTACTTTATTCGAAAGATAATCTTCTGGCATTATAATTTAAATATGACTTCTGGCATATGCCCGCCACGGCTGGCTCGGACGTTGTCTAGAGGTTCAATTTTCGATGACTTTTTCCAACATTTTCTAAAACTTCAGGTTCTGATGAGATCTTTAGCCAGATCGAAATACTATTATCAACCTAGCTAATATGTTTGATTTGCGTTACATTTGTAAATATGCGGAGGTTGAAAGCTCGTTATTAATTGAAAATAACATAAAAATAATCTCGATGTATACAAAAACAAAAAACTAATATAACTGTCAAAAATATTACTTGAGCCAGAGTAAACACTAAAATTTTTTTATATAAATATTACATTTTTGGTCTTCAAAGTTTAGTAACGTCAAGATGCTTGTTAGGAAAAGACCCTAACCACGTGCTTTATTACTAAGAAGACAATAATGGCGCAAAATTGATTTTTTGTTAATGTTTTTTGTTAAAGTTCTGCCTATTATGGAGGCTCTAGCTTTTCTAAAACTTCGGATTCTGATGAGATCTTTATTCAGATCGAAATACTAGTTTCAACCTAGCTAATATGTCTATTTGCTTTATTTTTGTAAATATACGGAGGTTGGAGCTCGTTAAAAATTAAAAATAACAAAAATTATCCGATGTATATAAAAACAAAAAACTAATATAACAGTAAAAAACATTACTTGAGCCAGTGTAAACACTAAAAATTTTTTATATAAATAGAACATTTTTGTTTAGATATATATATATATATATATATATATATATATATATATATATGTATGCACACCGCATACTCTAGAGACATTTATTCGTTCTCCCGCATAGTTTAGGGACATTTGCTTACTTTGGGGACTGTCCCCAAAATTTTCGCGCCTTTTCATACATCTAGCGTATAAGATGAGGACAATTTTTTCTATACACCGCATATTCCGGCGACAATTTTGGGCGTGTCCCTAAACTATGCGCTGTGCATACATATATATGTATGCACAGCGCATAGTCTAGAGACATTTATTCGTTCCCCCGCATAGTTTATGGACATTTGCTTACTTTGGGGACTGTCCCCAAATTTTTCGCGCCTTTTCATACATCTAGCGTTTAAGATGAGGACAATTTTTTCTATACACTGCATATTTCGGCGACAATTTTGGGCTTGTCCCTAAAGTATGCGCTGCGCATACATATATATATATATATATGTATGTACAGCGCATAGTTTAGGGACACGCCCAAAATTGTCGCCGAAATATGCGGTGTATGGAAAAAATTGTCCTCATCTAATACGCTAGATGTATGAAAAGCGCGAAAACTTTGGAGACAGTCCCCAAAGTAAGCAAATGTCCCTAAACTATGCGGGGGAATGAATAAATGTCTCTAGAGTAGTATATATATATATATATACAGTGGCGGACAAAAGTATTCACACAGCAGCAAACTTTATTTTCAATCTTTTATATTTTTAAATTTAAACCCACTAGCCGGATATGGTATTCAACAAAATTGTTTATTAACTTATAAATTATTAAAATACAACAAAAAAACTTATTCTTAGTATGTTACATTATAAGAAAAAACTAAATATGTAATTCAAAGTATTATTTTAGGCAGACAAAAGTATTCACACAGCTTCAAATGTTTGTACAAAAAATAAAATTTCACATGATTTAATACTTTGTGGAGTAGCCTTTCTTTGATATGACTTCTTTTAATCTTCTTGGCATAGAATGGACGAATTTCTTCATAACATCAGCTCCAATATTTTGCCAATTTTTTTTTAAATACAACATGCTTAGTGTTAGTTTTTTGTTGTATTTAAATTATTAATAAGTTAATAAACAATTTTGTTGAATACTTTATACGGCTGATAGCTTTCATTTTAAAAATATAAAAGATTTAAAATAAAGTTTGCTGCTGTGTCAATACTTTTGTCCGGCACTGTATATGTATGCACAGCGCATACTCTAGAGACATTTACTCGTTCCCCCGCATAGTTTAGGGACATTTGCTTACTTTGGGGACTGTCCCCAAAGTTTTCGCGCCTTTTCACACATCTAGCGTATAAGATGAGGACAATTTTTTCTATACACCGCATATTCCGGCGACAATTTTGGGCGTGTTCCTAAAGTATGCGCTGGGCATACATATATATATATATATATATATATATATATATGTATGCACAGCGCATACTTTAGAGACATTTATTCGTTCCCCCGCATAGTTTAGGGACATTTGCTTACTTTGGGGACTGTCCCCAAAATTTTCGCGCCTTTTCATACATCTAGCGTTTAAGATGAGGACAATTTTTTCTATACACCGTATATTCCGGCGACAATTTTGGGCGTGTCCCTAAACTATGCGCTGTGCATACATATATATACATACATATATATATGCACAGCGCATACTTATATATATATGTATGCACAGCGCATACTTTAGGGACACGCCCAAAATTGTCGCTGAAATATGCGGTGTATAGAATAAATTGTCCTCATCTCATACGCTAGATGTATGAAAAGGCGCGAAAACTTTGGGACAGTCCCCAAAGTAAGCAAATGTCCCTAAACTATGCGGGGGAACGAATAAATGTCTCTAGAGTATGCGCTGTGCATACACTACTCTATATATATATATATATATATATATATATGTATGCACAGCGCATACTTTAGGGACACGCCCAAAATTGTCGCCGGAATATGCGGTGTATAGAAAAAATTGTCCTCATCTTAAACGCTAGATGTATGAAAAGGCGCGAAAATTTTGGGGACAGTCCCCAAAGTAAGCAAATGTCCCTAAACTATGCGGGGGAATGAATAAATGTCTCTAGAGTATGCGGTGTACATACATATATATATATATATACATTATGCATTATCGTTGGAAACAAATTTGGACGACAATCATTTTTATACCCTCAATTTACACCTTAACTAGATTTTTAATACGATCTTTAAATACTGTGATGACAGACTACCACATAAACTTACGCTCATGATACTTAACAAACAAACGATTTAGGATCAGATTATAATATGTCATTTGATTACGTAAACATGCTGTTCAGGCCTACATGGGTTAATCATTGATATGATTCAACAACCTAAATACTATTCAACATACAAACATCTAGACTAAGTTCAATAACTTAAATACTGTTTGTTTGCATAAAAATATAGAATAAAAGCCAACGAAATAAACATTGTTATGCTTAGTCAGTAATTCTTGTTATATTAATATTTTTTATACATTAATTAGTTATCATATTACCTTATTGCAATTCTGCATTTTTTACTGTATATAAACCCAAAAATAAATAAATGTTTTCGTTAGTCATTAACACTACCTTCAAGTGTTTAATTGCAACCATTTTTAAGGTCTTTTTCCAGTTCAAGTGCTGGAGGAAGAAATCATCACATTTGTCTCGTCTTAGCTACTATCCAGGTTTATGTGCTTGGAGAGTAACCCTAAAGAGACACCCAACATTTGGTGACCCCGACGTGATCATTGAATTTCAAGTTTCCCCCCACCAGTGGTAAGGAACTTGGAACACTCATTGATTCACACGTATCAAAGGTGATTTCAGCTTCAGCGATTCACCGAGTTAGCAGTGATTTCAGCTCCAGCGATTCATTGATTCAGCAGTGATTTCAGCTTTCAGCGATTCACCGATTCAGCAGTGATGTCAGCTCCAGTGATTTCACCGATTCAGCAGTGATTTCAGCTTCAGCGATTCACCGATTCAGCAGTGATTTCAGCTCCAGTGATTTCACCGATTCAGCAGTGATTTTAGCTCCAGTGATTTCACCGATTCAGCAGTGATTTCAGCTCCAGTGATTTCACCGATTCAGCAGTGATTTTAGCTCCAGTGATTTCACCGATTCAGCAGTGATTTCAGCTTCAGCGATTCACCGATTCAGCAGTGATTTCAGCTCCAGTGATTTCACCGATTCAGCAGTGATTTCAGTTTCAGCGATTCACCAACTCAGCAGTGATTTCAACTACAGTGATTTCACCGATTCAGCAGTGATTTCAGCTCCAGTGATTTCACCGATTCAGCAGTGATTTCAGCTTCAGCGATTCACCGAGTTAGCAGTGATTTCAGCTCCAGCGATTCACCGATTCAGCAGTGATTTCAGCTCCAGTGATTTCACCGATTCAGCAGTGATTTCAGCTTCAGCGATTCACCGATTCAGCAGTGATTTCAGCTTCAGCGATTCACCGATTCAGCAGTGATTTCAGCTTCAGCGATTCACCGAGTTAGCAGTGATTTCAGCTCCAGCGATTCATTGATTCAGCAGTGATTTCAGCTTCAGCGATTCACCGATTCAGCAGTGATTTCAGCTCCAGTGATTTCACCGATTCAGCAGTGATTTCAGCTTCAGCGATTCACCGATTCAGCAGTGATTTCAGCTCCAGTGATTTCACCGATTCAGCAGTGATTTTAGCTCCAGTGATTTCACCGATTCAGCAGTGATTTCAGCTTCAGCGATTCACCGAGTCAGCAGTGATTTCAGCTTCAGCGATTCACCGAGTTAGCAGTGATTTCAGCTCCAGCGATTCATTGATTCAGCAGTGATTTCAGCTTCAGCGATTCACCGATTCAGCAGTGATTTCAGCTCCAGTGATTTCACCGATTCAGCAGTGATTTCAGCTCCAGTGATTTCACCGATTCAGCAATGATTTCAGCTCCAGTGATTTCACCGATTCAGCAGTGATTTCAGCTCCAGTGATTTCACCGATTCAGCAGTGATTTCAGCTCCAGTGATTTCACCGATTCAGCAGTGATTTCAGCTTCAGCGATTCACCGATTCAGCAGTGATTTCAGCTCCAGTGATTTCACCGATTCAGCAGTGATTTTAGCTTCAGCGATTCACCGAGTTAGCAGTGATTTCAGCTCCAGCGATTCACCGATTCAGCAGTGATTTCAGCTCCAGTGATTTCACCGATTCAGCAGTGATTTCAGCTCCAGTGATTTCACCGATTCAGCTGTGATTTCAGCTCCAGTGATTTCACCGATCCAGCAGTGATTTCAGCTTCAGCGATTCACCTTTTCAGCAGTGATTTCAGCTCCAGTGATTTCACCGATTCAACAAGTCTAGCTGCTCAACAGAAGCAGAACTACAATGGCGACCACAGAGAAGCTTGGAAACCATCAAAATGATCTGGCCTTGGACAAAACGGAAATTTCATTACAACCTGCAAAACAAGGGTTAGTAATGAAGGCAATATCCCAGAAGGGCAAGCAACCTTCAACAAAACCACCACATAAAACATGTTCCGCAGCAGCAACAAGGGCATCCGATAATAAAACGAAATGCAGTCCAAAACAAATATCATCCGCTATACAGATGTCAAGCGTTTTTAAATCAATCGATATATAAAAGGTTGCAACATCTAAGGTCAAACAATATATGCATCAATTGTTTAAAACCAGGGCATTTTGCAAATAAATGCTCTTCACAACACTGCACCAAGTGTCAGCACAGGCACAACACATTGGTGCACAACGATGAAAATAGTAATTCACAGCAACTCATGAAAACAGTACCAGCTCCACCTACGGTTGCTTCAGCACAACATCATGGCCCCCGGGAGGGTTACGTGCTGTTGGCAACAGCAATAGTCAGGATCCAGGCAAACAATTTGCAATTTGGCTAGTTCAAAGCAATTTTGGACTCGGGATCACAAATCAACATCGTAAAGGCTGATAAACAAACTCAACATTAAACCATCAGAAGCAGCCCTTAGGATAGAAGGAGTTGGCAGAAGGATAAAGTTTACAGACAAACGTGTCAACGTAAACCTACAATCTAGAACAAGCAAATATAAAACCAGATTTGAGGCGTTCGTGCTCCCGAGCATTATTCCGGATCAACCGGCTCAAGACTTCAACATTTCACCATGGTCAATACCGGAAAATATTCAATTAGCAGATCCAAACTTTAACGATTCCAGTAAAATTGACATTCTGCTGGGAGCAAAATATTACCAAGATCTAATGACGACCGGTCAAATTAAATTATCAGATGAGCTACCTACGCTCCAGAATACGAAGGTGGGTTGGATAGTGAGCGGCAAAATAAAGAAGGTGGCAGGAACCTCAGCAATTTGCGCAATTTATGGTGAAGCAACTACAACCAAGATAATTGCCCCAACCGAATTAACGTCAGCACTGCAGCCTATCGCCAGAGCCATACAAGCAGCTGATTTCAAGGATGACATTATCAAACTAAAAACAAACAAAGAAGTTAGCAATTCCAGTTCCATCAGCAGCCTATCTCCCTTCGTTGACGAAAACGATGTTCTTCGAGTCGGGGGAAGACTAGCGGCCTCACACCTATCGTACAACGCCAAACATCCAAGACTGCTACCATACAAGGATCCAATTTCAAAACTAATATTGAAAATGATTCATAAGGACAATCGTCACTGTGGTCCACAAACATTATTAGCGATTTCCAGACAGCAATTCTGGATCATCAAGGCCAAATCAATGGCCAGAAATACCGAGTATTTACACCAATTTCAAGAAAACCGAAAATGGATAACATCATCCGAGAATGTGCAAGAAGGGCAATTGGTCATCATAAAGGAAGATAACGTACCTGTTATGCAATGGCCACTCGGAAGAATTCTCAAGACCTACCAGGGAAATGACGGTAAGGTTCGGGCGGTAGACCTAAAAACAGCATCGGGAACATCAAGGCGTTCCATTACCAGACTAGCACCATTATTTCACGAAGATGAAGGAAAAACCCCAGTCAGGGAAACATTAAAAACTCGACCATTGCCTACAGACGAGGCAGAGGTTGTTCCACGGAAGAAACACAAACAAGATAAGGCTCCTTCAATTAAGAAGTCGACGTTAGTTCCCATGCTCATAACACTTCTACTCATCCCAGCAGTCATAAGTAGCAACATCCAGATCAGCAAGTTTCGCACTGATCCAGGACTCTACTTTGAAGGAATTAGTTACATCTGAATGTAAAATGATGGTGTACTATGACTTAGCTCCGTTTTCATCAGAAGTAGAGTCTCTTTCATCAGGAATACAAGCACTACAACAGTTGTGCCCAGAAATCAAACATCAGTCTATGTGCGAGGTCCTTACCAACAACCTTGGCCAAATAAGCAATGAATTGCGCCAAGAGAAGGAGATATTTACAATACATCGAGCAAAAAGAGCAGCATTCAACATTATCGGAAATATAGCACGATCATTATTCGGTGTTTTGGATTCAGAATATGCCGAAGAAATGTCCAGAACCATTAATCAAGCTAAACCCGAGAAAGGGCACATCCTCCAATTATTTAAAAATCAGACATCAATCATAGACTCAACCATAAACGTCATAAAACAAGACGAAAGCAGAACCCAAGAAAGCATTAATAAAATCTTGGAAAGAATCAATCAAGAAACGATTCTATTAGACAAAGAATCGCAACAAATCAGCAAAACACAACTATTCGGAATTCTGTCAACTCATCTCGCACTAATAGCAACAAATCTTCAAACAACAGAATCTGAAATCATTAATGTGCTCACAGACGCACATAATGGAAGAATAAGTCCACTGCTATTATCACCTCACCAGCTTAAAGCCGAGTTAGCTACTATCAAGGCTCATCTCCCGGCCTTTCATTCACTCCCAATTGACGACGACAACCTGATTCAGCTCTACAAGTTAATGAATGCCAAGGGTGCCGTTACCAAGGGAGAAGTAGTTTTCGAAATTGTGCTACCACTCGTTGACCAGCAAGTCTTAGAGTTATTTAAGATAATTCCGGTTCCAATCAAGAAGAACCAAACTCTCATCGCCATCATACCAGATAGCTCATTCATAGCAGTAAATTCACACAGAGATCAGTACATTCCATTGTCTACTGAAGATGTCACCAACTGTCTAAAGGCCAACCCTGACATTTACATATGCAAAAACAAGCAATCCAAGTTAGGAAGGAATTCAGACATAAATTCATGTGACATCAACATGTTCAACAACAAAAATACAACTAGCTGCAAGTTAGCCCGACTACCAGGTACATTTGCATGGACTCAATTAAACAACCCAAACAAATGGATATTTTCTATGACAACAACCTCCGAATTCTCTGCAGTTTGCGGCAAAGAAACTGTACAAGCCACATTATCGGGTTGTGGAATCCTGGAAGTAGGACCAAGTTGTATTATCAAAACCAACACGATAACAATACAGGGCCATTTTGGGGCATCAACCAATTTGCACCTCTCGTATGCCAAATTTAAGCAAATCGAATCAATCAGCACACCTCATGAAATAAGAAGGGCTTTTAATACAACAAATCATCAATTCAAAACCCAACTAGATCAACTAACCGATCTGCAAAGGCAACTAAATGAGTCAGCCCTTATTCATATCCCGAAAATTATCAACTCGAATAGCCAACATCATCATGCAGTAAGTTACACTGCCCTAATCCTCTCAATCCTGTTGGCGATTATTTTCATAGGCATGAAACTATTACAATGATATCATCGGAACGATCCTAAAAATATTGACCAAGTAACGACAAGACCAATCCCACAACCAAGGCCAATAACAATCGACATCATAGATACTTAATTCCATTATAACCAGATGGATTGGCATCTTAGTTGAACCTCCGTTCAACGCCGGGGAGAATGTTCAGGCCTACACGGGTTAATCATTGATATGATTCAACAACCTAAATACTATTCAACATACAAACATCTAGACTAAGTTCAATAACTTAAATACTGTTTGTTTGCATAAAAATATAGAATAAAAGCCAACGAAATAAACATTGTTATGCTTAGTCAGTAATTCTTGTTATATTAATATTTTTTATACATTAATTAGTTATCATATTACCTTATTGCAATTCTGCATTTTTTACTGTATATAAACCCAAAAATAAATAAATGTTTTCGTTAGTCATTAACACTACCTTCAAGTGTTTAATTGCAACCATTTTTAAGGTCTTTTTCCAGTTCAAGTGCTGGAGGAAGAAATCATCACATTTGTCTCGTCTTAGCTACTATCCAGGTTTATGTGCTTGGAGAGTAACCCTAAAGAGACACCCAACACATGCCAATACAAGAATGGATCAGAAGAGGATCGGCCTTGCTGCAAATTCTAAAATATAGAAGTTATTGTGAAATGAAAGAAAAAGCATTATCCAGTGATACGCGTTTTTATAGACTGCTAAATCATGACATTGTTATAGAATATATAAACCACAAATGGACCCAAAACAAAATATCTGTAATTTTCAAAACAAGGTGCGATATACTGCCTTTAAATGCAAATAATTATAGAAATGCAGATAACAAAACCTGTACCCTGTGTAATATGAGGGAAGATGAAACCCTTCAACATTTTATGAGTTGATAATTATTTTAAATGGGAATTTTTGTGATGGTTGGAATAAACTTTTTTATTATGTTACTAGTGCTTTAAAATATAGAAGTTATATACTAAATGAATTTATATAATTTTTATTTATTATATATGACAGACCACATAATTGTCATTGTCATTAATTAACGTTAATTTTTATTTTGTATTCAAACTTAAAGGTATCATATACTTAGTAATAATTCGTAAAACTTTAAAAAAATCAAAATAAAATACTATCTATCTTAAATCTATACATATATATTAGGGCGGGTCGATTTAAAATGCGCTCAACGTACAAGGAAAATCGTATTATAGGGATAAAAATAAGAAACTTTGCCGAAGAAGCCACACATCTGATGTCCCGACTTTTGACCCGTAGGGTCAAATTTTGAAAAGTCCCACTTTGACCAATTTAGAGTGCCCCAATCGAATCCAACCCAATCAAATATAACCCCTTAACGGTCACCTAGAATGATGATTTATGCATTAATCTGCCAGCTCGTCTCCCGGAGAAGAAGTAGCTCCCATAATCTTGGAGAGATTCCTCCTACTTTCTAAATATCAAAGTGGGCTTTTTCAAAATTTGACCCTACGGTTCACAAGTCGGGACATCACAATTCATTTTAGAGGTATGGTTCCTTCGGCAAAGTTTCTTATTTTGATCCCTAGAATACGATTTTCCTTGAACGTTGAGCGATTTTTAAATCGACCCGCCCTAATATATATATGGTATATGGGTATGCACAGCGCATACTTTAGGTACACGCCCAAAATTGTCCCCGAAATATGCGGTGTATCGAACCAACTGTCTTCATCTTATACGCTAGATGTATGAAAAGGCGCGAAAACTTTGCGGACAGTCCCAAAAGCAAGCAAATGTCCTTAAATTATGCGGGGGAACGAATAAATCTCGCTAGAGTATGCGCTGTGCATATATATATATGTATGCACAGCGCATACTTTATATATATAACTATATATATATATATATATATATGTATGCACAGCGCATAGTTTAGGGACACGCCCAAAATTGTCGCCGAAATATGCGGTGTATAGACAAAATTGTCCTCATCTTAAACGCTAGATGTATGAAAAGGCGCGAAAACTTTGGGGACAGTCCCCAAAGTAAACAAATGTCCCTAAACTATGCGGGTGAACGAGTAAATGTCTCTAGACTATGCGCTGTGCATACATATATATATATATATATGTATATATGTATGCACAGCGCATAGTCTAGAGACATTTATTCGTTCCCCCGCATAGTTTAGGGACATTTGCTTACTTTGGGGACTGTCCCCAAAGTTTTCGCGCCTTTTCATACATCTAGCGTATTAGATGAGGACAATTTTTTCCATACACCGCATATTCCGGCGACAATTTTGGGCGTGTCCCTAAACTATGCGCTGTGCATACATATATATACTTTAGGGACAAGCCCAAAATTGTTCCTGAAATATGCGGTGTATAGAAAAAATTGTCCTCATCTCATACGCTAGATGTATGAAAAGGCGCGAAAACTTTGGGGACAGTCCCCAAAGTAAGCAAATGTCCCTAAACTATGCGGGGGAACGAATAATAGGTAATAAGTTACATGGATAAGATACATGGATAGGTAATAAGTTACATGGATAAAAAAAACACATGTTTGGCCAAAATGTCAAATTTTGACACCCTCTAACTCAGGGAGTTCTTGACCGATCTTGTTGAAAACTTGTGTCTAAGCTACTATACAATAGGACTAACCTTAGTGCATATATCATCCCGATCGGAAGATATCGATTTCAAAAGTTGGGTCACTTGAGATGAAACGCCCCATATATATATTTTTTTTTTTAATTTTTTACGATTTTCTTCCAATTTTAATTAAATACAAAATAATATTCAATGAAATTTTTAATATATATGATTCAAATTTTAATTCAATCGAAATCAATTAAATTGTTACAAACTATTTTAATTCATACTACAATTTTCTTAATAGGAACAAATTCAATTAATTATTTACAAAGATGTGTTTAATAAAATACTTGACAGCAAACACTAGGTTTTTGAGTTTTGTTGAATAAAATTTTCAAAAATGCAAAAAAGTCACTTTGAGGTACACCCAAAATATTTATTAATTTTTTTGACACAAAGTTAGGGTAAGTTAGCGATTTTCTGGAAAAGTAATATTTTTTATCTAAGTAGTTATGATTAAACCCAACACAAAAATTATTTTATTTTTATTTTTTTTTTTTTTTTATTAATTAATAATCATATAATTACAAATTATATACTATTACCCTAACCGAGCACTAGCTACTATGGCCTTCGGCGCGTTGTAGCGAAAACAGACCAGTGCCTCTGGTGGGAATCGAACCCACGACCCCCGCACTGATAAGCCAGCACGCTACCAACTAGCCTACCGGGGCGCATAAAAAATTATTTTATATTTTTTTAATTTTGAAGAAAAAAAGATTTGTAATTTTTTTTTAAATTAGGCCCATTTTTCCAAGGGGCCGGATTTTCAAGGGCGATGCGGGACATTTTCCCGTTATGCTAGAACTCTAATTTTTAGCATGGTGAATTTTTGAACCCAAACAAATATTTTTCAAAAATTGAAAAATAGTTGAAAAATAAGGACGACCCTAATGTAGCATCTTTAAATCTAAAATTGTAATGGTTTATACCAATCTTGGGCACAAAGAGAAATGAGAATGTATTAGTTATTTTACAAAAAAATGAGATTGTATTGGTACTATTGCACTGAACAAAATCACTTGGTTTTGTTTGTTTTTTTTTTTTTTTTTTTGTTTGTTTACATTGTTGTATTGTTGTACCATTTATGTCCTTACTTGATAAATTTCAGCTATGAGGCAAATAAAAAAAGAAATATACATAAGAGGAAATTAATAGGTAATAAAAAAATGTTCTTTAAGAAAATAGGCACATGAGATCTTTGCCAATAATGTACTGGGCAAACAAATATATATAATAATGTTATAAATATGGATTAATAAATAAAAAAAAACAAAAAGGAAAAAAAAATATGTTATATTCTTATAAAATACAACAAAATTCAAAATATCTGCGTTGTAATTGTTTTTAATATAAACAATTATAGTTCAGAGATTTTTAACGTATAGATTGTTTTAATATTTTAGGTTTTGTGTGTTAAAATTAAGTTATGAATGAATAAATAAATCAATATATTATTATATATTCAAGCTAAATAAAAATGCGTTTTCCCAACCAAAATCCTACATAATGAATGAAAAAAAATACAATTAAAATTATAGTACGCTTGGCTTTAATTAAAATATCATTGGTTGCTGTCAAATATTATCTGTGTATTTACTTTATTAAACAAAGCGACATAATAAACCTACTCCATCCAATGCTGGCAAGCAACTAAACAATTTTTTTTTGGTTTTTTTCGGTTTCTCTTTTTATTTTTATTTACGTTCGGGTTGTGTGCGTGTGAAAAACGATAAGTCTTCGTTGTTGCAATAAGTGTTTGCGCGTCACTGGTTTATACACGCAGGCTAAAACAGAAAATTTGTTGTTCTTTGTGTATTGTTCTCATATTCACTCATATTCGTTGTAAAGCATTTTCAAGGAATTTTTTTTTGTAATTATGCGGCTTAGCCGATCCAAGTCAATAGTGTCGGCGGCGGCGTCGCACACTGGTTCAGCTTCATTGCGATTGGTGGCATTAAATATAAGGAAACATCGTAGTGCCTTGAATTTTGGTATAGACTAATATTTGGTTGTGATAAAAAAATACTGCAAATATGAAAAAAATTCGAGCACAACCACGCCTACTTCCCATATAACACAATAGTTAAAAATCATTGTAGAGTCACAATTTTTTGCTCATTGCAAATTTATGATAATATTAACCAATGGTGAAAAAATTAGCAAAATCTGCTAACAACCTACCTCTACCTCTCATACAAAACGACCACATTAAATGCAATATTTTCCTTGTTAACAAAGCTAGATCGCTTAAAAAAGCTACACAGGTTTAAATTTGCGTGTTTTTTTTTTTGATTAAAATATAAATAAAATGCAGCAAGAGTCACTGCCATATTCAATGAAAATATCTGTAAATAAATGAAAGAAAATATTCAAAAAAAATTTTAAAAACAAAGTAATTCGTGTACCTTTATTATCATAACAAATTTTTTACTTCATCAGAAAATTCCAATATATCCTTCTTGGACTGTTTACGGTATGAATTTATATATGGATCTGAAGACGCTAGTAACATATGCATGACATCTTCATTTGTTGATATGCGATCAGTTTTTCTGGAGTGGCTTAGGCGATAACTTCTATAATCTTTTTTTACGAGCTTCCTGAGCTTCCTCCGACAACATGCCAAGTGGCAATATCGCTGCTGACTTGGGTTTTGATATTGCCTTTTGTGTGTTTTATTACAACAAAGCAACATAGCAAGACAGACGACTATTGTCAATGTCGTAAATTCTCCTTTTTTCGAATATATTAAAACGTATTCTAATTGTAAACTTTTTTGTGATATTCTGTTTTTTAATAAAAATAAAGAATTACTACTACAACTAGTAAAATATAGCAAGTAGGGGTTTTCCGGAAAATCCCGTCCCGGGAATTCCGAGAAATTTCAAAAATTTTGCTTTCCCGGGATTTTCCTTGCTGGATCCCGGGAATTTCAATTGTTATAATTACCTTGCTTGAATTATATGCTTGAAGTTTTAAAACCTATAAAAGTAGCTGTGGAAAGGTTGAGTAGCCGTGATACAAATATATTATATCGTCAACACCTTATGTAAAGAAATTCAATCGATTCCATCAATGATTCAAGCTCTTCATCTACGTATTGATAAAAGGAGAGAAAAAAAATTGTATACATTGGTAAAATATTTAAAAGAACCGGATTTCTTCAACGACAATAATGAAAATTGTTTGTGTTTCTAAGCTTCTAAGTGCTCGGTAGCTAAATATGCAGAAATTCTATTTAATCGTCGTTTTGGCGGATCTAATGATACTGAGGAAATTGATGATTATGACGATGTTGAAGAATGTGTTGCTGTAGAAAATAAAACATTTGAACAAGTTTTAAATGCAGCTATTAATAACGTTAATTTATGCTCTCAATCTTACTCCAAAAAACCTGCAAAATGTTCCATAAAAAAGAACTCAAATTTTTTGTAGGAAGTGGTCAAAAAACTCAAAATATTGAACAGTTGTTTAATGCACTTCAAACTGTTCGTCTAAGTGAACGAGTGTTTTCAGTAACAGGACAATTTGTTAATAAAATCAGAAATACTTTCAAACGATTCAATAAATGCTTTGAGTGTATTAAAGAACTATTTCCTAAGCCGTCAACATAAATTTTAGTTTAAGGTTTCTAAAATATTTTACATATTTTAAGAATTAAATTTTTATGTTTTTGTTTTCGATCTCATATTTTGAGTACCTGTATATTTTAAATTATATAATTAATTTAATTGAATTGTTACGTTTTTGTTTTTGATCTCATATCTAGAGAATAATACTTTTTCTTTATTAAAAGTTAAAAGCAATAATCTAAATTTCTATTTTAATTTTAAATCAAAATAGATTTTAGTAGTATTTAATATTGTTTTACTATATATATACTGTATTTATATGTATATCATTTATAACATCCAATTGTATAAAGAAATCATTACATTCAATGTCATTACAAGATTATTTTAAAAGCATGAAGCGATAGAAGGTAGCATACGGTCATTTCAAACGCATTCACTTAGGTCAACTTTGAATGTTTCTGGACAAAATAAGTAATAAAGATATAAAGCTAATATGTTTGGTACATGATAATTAGATTGTCTTTTACAGACTGTAAAAAATCAGGTAGATCAGAAGACATGACAAAAATGAATTAATGCCGCTCTTAAACCACTGTGCGTCGGCTTGAGAAAAAAACCTGGTCGGTAGCGACCAGTAAACCACAATAAAAATATTTTAAGAACTAATGCATTCTTTTTTCACGGTGGCCCATACGAAATCCAATGTTTTTTATGAGCAATCTTAATGTACTCAGAATGACGTATATGTCGCGGCATGTCAAGATGCAGTACAGACAAGGAAAATTATACTTAAAAGTACAACTATTGTAAGGCATACATATAAAAAAATCCTTTGTGGAATATTTTTGTATATGTCTAAAAACTCAAATTTTGTGTTGATTCCTGCTTGTCAAAAGAATTGTTTATTAAATAAATTTAAGACAAAATAGAGTATTACAACTAAAACTTAATGTTTATAGTGGTAATTTTTGGAATGTGGTAACATTGCAAACAAATATAGAATCATAAAAAAGTCCGTACAAATATCTGAAAATTCAGCTACAGCAAATATTACCTAAATTTGCGCCAGTATAATTTTCAATGAATGATAGAAAGATATAGAAAGATATATATAGCGGAGACACAAACAAATCATAATAGCGGAGACACAAAAAAATAATGGCTGGAAATCTATTATGGTTTAAATTAACTGCTAAAATTTTTAAATTTGAGAGTCACGAATTACTAAATTTTAGGTCGAAAAATTAGTTCAAATACAGATGAAATTTGTTCTTGAGGTAAAATAGGATAACTAATAACTAAGCTAAATAACTGATTTAATTGGTAACAACTGAAAAAATTAGCTCAACTGTAATTATAACCCGTTTAACAGACGTTTGACCTAATTTTTTATGAGTGTACCTTCAGGTACACAGACTAAAGCGAAATACAAGGACACACATATTATAAACATAAACAACCCTTTATGTGTATGTTTTATTTTGTTTTGTTTCTAGAATTATCAACAGCATTTGGCTTTACTCAAAATTGTCATCATTTAGACAACCATGGATATAAGTAGTTGTAATATATTTGTGTTAATGTTATATATAATTATTTCTTTATATTTTCAGATATTAAATTAATTCATGTAGTCAATGGACATTTTTATATTTTTTAATGCATTGTCAATTTTATTAATTTTCATATTTTTTAAGAATCACAAATATTTTTTATAATGTTCAGCAAATAAAATAACTAAAGTATAATTTTTCCACAATTTTTTTTTCATCCTAATTATAATCAGCAAAAATTTTATTGATTTTTAGCAAGGCTTTTTTAATTTTTAATAAACTAAATGTTAGCAAAACTTTTTCTGAATTTACAGATTTTCCTGGCGTCGGCACTTTTTTTGCTGACTTTACTCACTTTTTTGTGTACCTACCCTAATATTAACGTAACTAGTAATTGATCAAATTATGTTGATACTGTGAAAAAAACATTAATTTCCAATTTCGTTTTCATTGTTAAATAAAACTGTATAAGTCAAACTGCATTTTTTTATTTATTTTATTCATGAGATGAATTTTATAGGTGTTATGCAAATATGAGCATTTTAGTGCACATAAATATTCGATATCAAGCACTTTATCCTTACAATTACACTTTAAAAATGTTTTAATACATACAAAATACATAAATTTACTAAAATTTATAATATAAGATTAAACACATTATGTGTATAAATATTAAACACAATGTATGTATAAATTTTAATTTACGCACTTTAGAGTAATTTTACTTTTCAGTAGGTAAAAAGTTGTTACCTACCATAAATAGGACAAATTTCCACAAAAACTCTTTAGAGTGCAGAAAAACGACAAGCACCTTTTGATGTAGCGTACCAAAAATAAATTTTCCCCACCGAGTACACCTCTTGTTTCAAAAAGCATTCCAGTCGAACACATTGCAACAGTATTTCTATAAATCTTAAAATAAAAAACGTACACTCTAAAAAATGCTTGTAAATCCTCTACTATAAAGTATGTAATTGTGTATGTAATATAACGCATTATGTCCAAATATTGGCATCAAATTTGTAAAACGTTTTTGTCTAAAAATTATACAACAACATTTATAAATAATCATTTTTTACCTAAAAAGAAATACATACTAGGCACAAAGTGTGTAATTCTGCAAACATAAAAGTAGTACTGAAAGTGTCAATAGAATATTTTTAAATTTGTAGATAACAAAGAAAAATTTCAGCTTATTAATTTTTTTGATTTTTGTCCAAATCCGAGCGGATTATTGTGCCGCTTGGTCTAAAACTTACATGATGATAATTTAAGCCAAATCAGAAAACTCTAAGCCGTGCTCTTATGAGGTCAAAGTTCACATTTTTAGAAATTCAGTATATTGAACTATAATGGGCTTTAAACGATAGATTTTTTTTGCAAAAGTTGACCGACAAGTTTCCTCCGGTTGCTGGGTTAAGCTCGAGGGGGTACGGATCGTCACAGAAATTTGTTTGATCCAGTGACGGAGGGTGAAATCAAAGGTTTAAACCGTTATAAAACTTAATTCATTTATTATATATCTAATACTATGGAATTATCCGATAGAGAGAGGAAGAAACAGAGAGAGAGTTTAGGTATGATCCCAAGGGAACCCATGTATGCTAAAATCCCGCGATAATGTGAGGACAGCGCGGGACGGCACGCTTCCGCTGGTTTCTTCCTTTCCTCTGTTGTCCTGCGTTCAGATGAGAACAGCGACCGGGGACGGCACGCTTCCTCTGATTTATTCGATTACAGTGAGGACAACGAACTGAGAGGGCACACTTTCTCCGTTGACAGCCGTTCACGTGAGGATTACGACCAGGCTTGCTTCTTCTTGTTTTTTTGATTGCGGTAAGAACAACGATCTGCGACGGCACGTTTCCTCTGTTGACATGCGTTCACGTGAGGATAGCGACCGAGGACGAGACGCTTCCTCTGGTTTCTTCGATTACGGCGAGAACAACGACCTGGGGCGGCACGTTTCCACTATTGGTCCGAGTTCAATGGAGGACAGCGACCGGTGACAACACGAATCCTCTGGTTTCATCAATCCTAGTGAGGAAAACGACCGGGGATGGCACCTTTCCTCTGGAGGTCAAAATTCAAAGGAGGACAGCGACCGAGGACGGCACGCTTGCTCTGGTTTGTTCTATCCGAGTGCGGACAACGAACGGGGACGACACGTTTCCTCTGTTGGCCCGAGTTCAAATTAGGGCAGTAACCGGGGACGGCACGCTTCCTCTGGTTTCTTCTATCCGAGTGAGGACAAAGACCGGGGACAGCACGTTTCCGATGTTGGTCCGAGTTCAAAGTAGGACAGCGACCAGGAACGGTACGCTTCCTCTAGTTTCTTCTCTCCGGGTAAGGCAACGACCGGGGATGGCACGTTTTCTCTGATCGTCCGAGTTCCGGGGACGACACGCTTCCTCTTTCTTCGTCTATCCGCATGAGAAGAACGACCTGGGACGTTTCCTCTGTTGGGTTGAGTCACGGAACCTCCAATGATCGTCACCGTACTTCCGGAATAAGATCACGGACCTCTAAAAATGTTTCCAGGACCTTCAAGTATCATGTGTCAAGTACCTTCAAGGATGTGTCAAAGCCCTTCAAGGATGTGTCGATGACCTTCAAGAATTTGTAAAGAACCTTAAAGGGTGTGCCGATGACATTCAAGGATATGCCAAGAACCTTCAAGGATGTGTCGACGACCTACAAGGATGCACGCAGGATAGTGATAACCAGTACAAGCTACAAATTGTGTAGACAGAAACGAGCTACGCGGCTTCTGTCGTTACAAACTTGATATTCCAAGTATCCTTAATGTCGTAATTACCCATTAATTGTAAAAAATTACCTATTTTCAGAAAATAAGTTTAATATTGTTAAAAAATTAATATTTAAGACCTGCTAACTTATCTCATATTAACCAAAGGTTAGAGCATAACCATAGTTATGAATGTCAAATTTATTTGTAAATATCTGTGGTTAAAGTTAAACTCTGGTTATTTATTGAAAAGTTACTCGCCTTAAGTATATAAGGCCTTTTTAATAGAAACACTAGCCAGTTTACTTTTGATGTTCTAATTATAAGTTTTGTTTAAAAATTAATGGATATTAAGCATATTTTAAGGTACTCTCAAAAATACCTACATTACGAGTACCAAATTACCATATCGCTTTCAAAAATTAACAAATAATGCCTACACTCAAATAAAAAAGTTAGTAAAGTCAGCAAAAAATTTTGCTGAGTCAGCAAAATTATGGTCAGGAGGGTGCTTGCAAAAAAATTGCTAATGTCAGCAAAATTAGTAGATTCTGCAAAAGTTTTGCTAACACTTAGTAGATTATAAATTAAAAAACCCTTGCTAAAAATTAATAAAATTTTGCTAAATATTAGTAGACTGAAAAAAACTCAAAAAAAAAATTATTTGCTGAAAATCATTAAACATATTTTTGTGATTCTTTTAAAAATAATTTACAATACGTTACAAAATATAAAAATGTTCATACTCCCAAATTGACGATATGAATTAATGTAATATCTAAAAACAATAGAAATAATTATATATAACATAAACGAAATTATCTTTGAACTACTTACATCAATTATTATCTAAATGATGCTATCTTTTAAAGGAACGTAAATGCCGCAGAGAATTATTGAAACGAAACGAAAAAATAACAAAATATAACATATACAACCCTTTTTTGCAATAAGAAAAAGGAAACAGAAAAATCTACCTATGATGTATATCTTTGTCTTTCGCTTTAGCCTGTCTACCTATTGCATATTTGTTTGCAATTTGACCACACAAGATTATTAATATATATAAACATTTAGTTTACAAATACACATTTAATTTTTATTAAATTTAAATATTTTATTTTGTCTTTTATTTAATTAATAAACAATTACTTTCACAAGCCGGTGACGACGCAAAAGTTAAGTTGTTTTAATCCACAATTTTGTTTTATGTATGAAAAACAGATACAAAAATTCCATGGTTGATTTTTTTTATATTATGTCTTACTAGAGTTGTACTTTTTAGTATAATTTTCCTCGTCACTACTACATCGTGACATGCCGCGACATCTAATTCATTCTGCGTATATCTTTCACTCTGGTTGTCGTTCACACTATTGATGTGCCAATAAACACAAGTTTTTTAGCTAAATAAATTAGTAAAACATTAGTAAAATATTAGTAAAACATTAGTTTAAAACAGTTAAGTGCTGAATAAGTTTAACTAAAATTTTAGTTTAAAACACAATTTTAGCAAAAAATTTGCTGATTTACAAGATGTTTTACTAACTTATTTTTTTGAGTGTATTGCTATTACTTTTGGGACATCGTGAACTAAAGTAATGTTGCTGGCAATGAGTTGAAGCCCTATTTTTCCTGGGTGATAACGAAATCAAATTTCAGTAACATTTTTCTCCATTACGGTGACAAAAAAATTAGTTTTCTTTATAATATTTTTGTATAACGGTGAAAATAAAGTTATGGTATTGATTTTAAACCATCTCTGTCTTTAACTGAAACAAGAATTGGTATGAGCCATTTTGTTTTGAACCTCATAAAAAGGGTTAATGGTTATAAATCAAAAATTGCTTTACGTAGTTCCCGATAAATATTTTATTTTTTTTACCGAAAATTTTGGGTGTAAAATGCATTTGATGCAATCGATAATTTTGCCCCCATAGCGCAAAAGGGTTAATTGTAATGAAAATGCTTAAGAAATCATTTAGAATACTTGTAATATTACTTTTCATTACTAGTATTATATTATTATATAAATATTACTAATCAACGCTCGCAAAAAACACGACCTTTTTCAGTAACTTATAGCGGAATATACCGAATTTTCCAAAATTTGAACTTTGACCTCAAAGGTACACGGCTTAACGTTCTCCGATTTGGCTCAAATTTTTACCATGTAAGTTTTAGACCAAATGGCACAACAATTCGCCCGGCTTCGGTTGGAATTCCGAAAAAGATATTTCCGCGTACGTTTCATTGCGACCCCAATAAACATTCGAACCATAAAATTGAAACATCCAAAAATTCTTTTTATATTATTGTTTTCAGAAGTATCAATATCTTTTTAGTAAAGGTTATTTACGACAGCGTTTCAATCAATCAGTCCCGTGTAATTAAGATGCCAGGGGTACTGAATTGTAAAATTTTTTAATGCTTGTCCAGTGCCCAGCTAAAATAAAAATTTGTTCAGCTAAATAGAAATTTTTTAAAAAAAAAAATCAAACATAATATTTTTAAGTTATAAATATTAGGGTGTCACGAAAATTTGAATTTAGTATATCACCACTTTTTTAAGGTTTTTGCATCAATAAAAACAATGGCGTAATTATTATTTTTTTTTTTATTTCAACTCTTTGCACATGCGTGCGGTGGAAGCATAAAGGTATGCATTTATAAAAAATTTGAACTCAACATTCGGTTCTACGCCAAAAATTATTTTAAAAAGCTGTTTGCCCCAGTTTTAAAGTGCACCGTTTAGGATAAAGTGCACCTTTTAGGTGTATATAGAGTGGAAAGAAAAATCTATTTTTTCAAAGCTTTTAAAAATAATTTTTTTTAATCACACACAATTAAAATGAATAATGTACAAAAATGTTCGATATATCGAGAATCGATAAAAAGTCTCAATTTTGTAAAAAAAAAATAATAAAAATATTTTTTTAAGACCCACAATGAACTGTTTTTTGAGCTACGAAAAATGCTACAAACATTTTCGACATATCGCTGCCCGTTAAAAAGTTATTAATCAGTAAAGACATAATTTTGAAAACTTAATAACTTTTTCCTGGGTTCCCATAACTCCATTTTGTTCAGCTATAAGAACGTACGCAAAGTGCATTTTTTTACTCTGTAGTCCTAAGCGCTTTATTTCAAACGCATAGTTTTCTAAAATTTCTTTACCCTTGCCAAATTCCTTTATAGTACTCATGCGGGTTCCTGAGTTATTGTTTTTTTTTATTATATAACTCAGAATTCCATAAGAATACAAAATAGGGATTTGGCAATGGCATAGGAAAGTAATTTATAATTAACATATATTTTAATAACAATTTTAAAAAACCATTTACTTTTTAAATAGAGCTTTTTGAACCGCGGTTTTTTAAAAATTATTTTTAGTTTTTCGTATTTTATTTAAAGATAAAAATACTTTTAAAATGAGATATCTATGAATTATTATGTACAACTACTTTTATAAAATTTTCGGATGGGGTTAGCTAGCCTACTATTGGGTTAGGTATATAGTTGTATAAGGTAAAACTTCTATACCAAGTTTGGTGGAAATCGGAAAGAGTGGTCAGTTCGATCGTGACCGTGATGAGGGACAGACACGTTGCGGAGATCAGAATTTGTATTGAGCGTTATACTAAAAAGTGTTACAATATTTTCGGTTACTTTTTTAAAAAAATACAAACTTTTTTTTTTTCTTTTGATACTTTTATACAAAGTTACAAACAAAAAACAATAAATTCTAATTAAATAAAAAAAACTTGTAATGAGTGAGCATAATGCTCTAAACTCAGAACACAACAAAAATATTAATTATAAAAGAAAACGAAGTAATGATACCATGGATTCGTCTGTGGCTAAACATAGCAAAAACAACTATTATAGTGTGTTAGATTTAGACAATGATGAAGAATGTGATCAACAATTATTAAAAAAATATGAGAATCATGTAAAAGAGAACAATGTTAAATCTCAAAAACTAAATTCAGCTATTGCAGCAATGAATGAAGTGCACAGAAAGACATCTCAACTACAAAACATCTCAGCTACTGCAGAAGCATCAAAATCAAATAACACAGTGGTTAATAGCGAAAAAAAAAAATAAAAAAATGCCACCCATAAATATTATAGACATTGATACCAAACAACTAATTGAATTTTTGAAAAATGGTTTGAAGATTAATGAATTTAAGATAAAAAAATTCACGGATAAAAAATCATTATTTCTGAACAATTTAAATGACTTTCTAAGAGTAAAAGCTTATTTGCAAAAATCCGAAACAAAGTTCTTCACGTTTACACCAAAAGGTATAACAACAAAGACTTATCTTCTAAAAGGACTCTAGGCAAACATACCTTCAGAAGAAATACTAAATGAACTATGTAAATTTGAAAGTGATGATTTAAAATTTATTAAAGTTAGCCGATTTTCAACAAAAAAATCGGTTGAAAAAGGTTATAATCTACCAATATTCCTGGTACAAGAAGCTCCAAACAGCAATATAAACAAACTAAAAAACATAAAAGCTCTTATTCATCGATGTTTTAAGTGGGAGAAAGTAAGGCGTCCAGAAATTCCTCAATGTCAAGGGTTTTTCCATAGCGCCGCAAATTGTTTTCTTCAACCGGAATGTGTAAAGCGTGATACAAATCATGAAAATGGAAAATGTCCTATAAATCTTGTATCAGCTAACGAAAAGGAAAAGTTGTACTGTGTAGTATGCAACAAAGGTTGCGAAAATTACAAACAGCTTCAGCAAAAACTTAGATCTAAAAGCTTTTTTGGAAAATAGAATCAGTAATAATTCATTTACTAACCCTGAATTAAGTTTTGCAAATGTTATAAAAGGAAATAAAATAAATACAAACACAAATAATGTTAATGATAATTCTACTAACACATTTTTATTAGAATTAAAAAATATGATGATAAATCTTAACAATCAATTAGTTAATCTACAAAAACAATTACAGTTTCAATCGTCTCGTACAGACACTATCTTCTCTATTGTAGGTGTGTAAATATGGATAGTCGTCAGAATAAGATTTTATCAAAACATCTTAAAATTATACATATTAATATAAATTCTCTAATATCTATAAGCAGAAGGTATGAACTTCAACAATTTCTTATTAAACACAATCCTGATATTGTTCTTTTGAATGAAACGAAACTTAATCCCAAACATAAAGTCCAATTCTGTAATTATGATATGATAAGAAAAGATAGATCCGATGCAAAGCAGGTCGGAGGTACGGCAATATTAATAAAAAAGAATTTAAAATATCACAAATTCTCAAACAATGTTTCAAATTCATTTAAAGTTTTGGGAACATGTATAATTCGATTACCATTGATGGAAAACAAATTAATGTATATCATATCTGCTTATTACCCATCTGGAAACAATGGGTAATAAGCATATTTGCCGGTGATTTAAACTCTAGACATACAGATTGGGGTAACCCTACAAATAATCCAAAAGGAAGTAAACTTAAAGAATGGTTGACCGATAGCGAAATTAATTTTAGATGTAGATTCTATGCTTCAAGCTCTCCTTCTTTTCTTAGAACATAGTTGTATTTAGATATTTGTATTGCAGATTGTCGTTTGCATATTATGACATAAAATGACACTCTTAATTGTCTCGAAAACTTTATTATGATAGTGATCATAATGCAATTCAAATTTATGCTACAATGAGTAGTGATCAACAAGAATTTACATTTATCGAAGAAACACAAGTTCAAAAATTCAATTATAAAAAAACAAATTGGATGAAATTTGAAAACAAAATCATAGATAAATTACAAAATGATCCGCCTATACACAATAATAGAAATCTAACGAATCTTGAAATAGATTTACATGTCGAAAGACTGAATAAGATAGTGTTAAGTTCTATTGAGGAGGTAATAGCCAAATTTAAAAACGTAGATCCATATTCCAAATTTAACAATAAAATTTTAAAAGAGCTGCATTTGGAGAAAAGCAACATACTTACAATTATTAAACGTCATAATAGACTTGAACATATGTTACATGAATCTACACTTAATATGCTAAAAGTCAAATTGAAATTAATTAAGAAACTCATAAGTGAAAATATCACAATTATTCTTAATAAAAGTATACAAGATAAATTAACAAATATAGATCGAAAAGATTAGAAACACATGTTTGGGGAAATAAAAATTAATTTTAAAAAATTTACACCCTTAAATCTACAAAACGTCAAAATACCCGAGAATTCATCATATTTACTGAATAATGTAAGAATAGATTTAGAATGTGTTGAAAAAGATAACTTAAATAATTACATTGTTCGCGATCAAGAACAGATGTTAGATACTATTGAGCCTATTTGGAGAGTGTTCACTCTTATAAGGAGCAGAATCTGAATAATACTATGCATTCACAAGTTAGTTATTTTTTTACTAGATTTTTAGAATCTAAATCAGCGTTTGAAAATAATCAAAACACTATTACATTTTCAGTGCTCAAAAAACTTCCAATGATTTAGATGAATATCAAGCGGAAAATTATTTTATTACAAAAGATACAATTCTGTATATATTTCACAACCTGAGAGGAAAATTATCTTCAGGTATAGATAATATTCCCAATATAGTTCTTAAAAATATTCCCAATTTAATGATTTTTGAATAGTGCAATCTGTTCAACAATATGTTAAACAATTCGTACATCCCAATATCTTGGAAAAAAGCAAAAGTTGTAATATTACCAAAAAAAGATAAGGATACAAGTGATCCAAAGAATATTCGAGCTATAAGCTTACTTCCTAATATAAGTAAAATTTTTGAAATATGTATAAATGATAATATAAAATCAACAATTTGAGTAGCGAAAAACAGTTAGGATTTAAATACAAACACTCGACAATTGATGCAATACATCTACTTACTTCCAATATTAACTGGAATTGGACTCTGCACAGGCGCTTGCCTTATTGATATGGAAAAAGATTCCGATAGCATATGGATTCCGGGATTGATATTCAAATTAAATGATTATAAATTTCCATTACACTTAGGGCCATTATTACAACTTGCCAATAGCTAATGTTCGGATGTTATCTGACAGATTATTAGTTTTTCGTTATTATAAGCTAAAAGTGACCGATAAGCTAAAGGGAAGACATTGTTGCCTTCAACTTTAAACGTAAGGTTTATGTGTTTAAAGTTACCACATTTTCTGCTCTATAAAGAAAAAGAAGAAAATACCGAATTTCACAAATTATTGTTTGTTTGTAAACAAATAAATAAAAGTACGTTGCCACTACGTATTTTTATAAACCAATTCATAAACCAATAATCGGTTTTTAGTTTGATGCTGCCACATTATTAAAAATATTAATTTTATTTTATTGGGAAGTTGTAATAACTAAAAACATTATAGCTCACTTTATTCCTCACTTTACTAACATTTACTTTAAAGGCAAGTTGTAATAACTGCCCTTAATAATATTAATTTACAACATGATAAGTGAAAAAACGTTTAGATTGTTTCACCACAATTACGAGAGCAGCATAACATTAAAAATTACAGCAGGGTACTGTTAACTCACACATCCATTTTAACCTTTTTTTACTTGACTTACTTAGGGCCATTATTACAACTTGCCAATAGCTAAAGTTCGGATGTTATCTGACAGATTATTAGTTTTTCGTTATTATAAGTATACTTTAAGCTAAAAGTGACCGATAAGCTAAAGGGAAGATATTGTTGCCTTTAACTTTAAACGTAAGGTTTATGTGTTTGAAGTTGCCACTACGTATTTTTATAAACCAATTCATAAACCAATAATCGGTTTTTAGTTTGGTGCTGCCACATTATCAAAAATATTAATTTTATTTTATTGGGAAGTTGTAATAACGAAAAACATTATAGCTCACTTTATTCCTCACTTTAGCTAAAGTTACTTTTTACTAACATTTACTTTAAAGGCAAGTTGTAATAACGGCCCTTAGTCAAATAGATAATATCATATCATTTGCTGTTGATATTATAGTATATCACGCTGATGATACAGTTGAAAAAATTAATCAAAATTTACAAAAATCCCTTGATATTGTTGAAAATTATGCTATCAACTGGAATATGAAACTAAACACACAAAAGTGTGAAACAATATTATTCAGACCTCCAGTGGATAAGTGTAATAATAATATAAAAAGAAATTGGAAGTCGTTTGGGATTAAATCTTCTCGAAATAATTGTGCTATACCAAATAAAGAAATTGTAAAATATTTAGGTGTACACTTAGACAAATTCCTCTATTTTAAATGTCATGTCAATGAAATATTATTAAAAGCAAGAAATGCATTTTTTATGTACAAATCGTTATTTTATTCGAGATACATAAAAACAAGAATTAAAATCATTATGTATCAATCTTTAATCAGACCTATTATAACATATGCATGCCCAATCTGGTTTAATATTTCACCGTCCTACATGGAGAAGATAAGAGTATTTGAAAGATATGTTTGAAAGCATGCACTAAAGTTTATAGAACACCACAAAGTAGCTTTGTAAAATATGTCTTCAACAAGAAACTTTATAATGCCGCAAACATAATTAGAATAGATAATTTCATAATACCTTTAATAAGAAATAACATCTTGCCAATAGCTAAAGTTCGGATGTTATCTGACAAATTATTATTTTTCGTTAAGTATACTTTAAGCTAAAAGTGACCGAAAAGCTAAAGGGAAGATATTGTTGCCTTTAACTTTAAACGTAAGGTTTATGTATTTAAGTTACCACATTTTCTGCTCTATAAAGAAGAAGAAGAAAATACCGAATTTCACAAATTATTGTTTGTTTGTAAATAAATAAATAAAAGTACGTTGCCACTACGTATTTTTATAAACCAATTCATAAACCAATAATCGGTTTTTAGTTTGATGCTGCCACATTATCAAAAATATTAATTTTATTTTATTGGGAAGTTGGAATAACGAAAAACATTATAGCTCACTTTATACCTCACTTTAGCTAAAGTTACTTTTTACTAACATTTACTTTAAAGGCTAGTTGTAATAATGGCCCTAAAATGTACATCATGTAAAGAAAATAATTTAATTGTAGCTCCGTACTATTCAAATGAAGATTATTTACTTGATTCCTTAGTAAAAGGATTTGTTCCACCTGAGGCCTTTTTATACCTCGATAAGATAAGGATGATCCTAAATGAAAATGGCATTCCAGTCTTGTATCATATATATAGACGTGCTAATATAAAAGCTATAAATTGCAATATAACAACAAATACTGATTTTAGATATAACACTAGTGTATCTAATAGAGATCTTTACATTTTGCAAAGATCAAAAGCCAAACAATATTGGTGGCTGTATATGTAACTTTGTTATATCGTTCTGTTTTACCTCTTAGACCTTATTTTTTTTTAACTATTGCAATTTAAGTAATGTTTTTCTAAAAAAAATTTCATTACGAACAAGTTAAAAATGATCTTCATTTGAAGTAAGGAAAATATAATTTCTATTCTTAAATAAAATATGTACTATGTAAATTTTCACATTCTTACAATAACTAAATAATAATTATAAAGCACCAAGAAAGGTAACAGTGAGTGGCAACTAAATATCACTTTCTTCCAATGCAATATTTTTACCTACGTATTTTACAACGAATGTACCGATTTTGACAACCTTTTACCACTAAATATCATAGATACAACGCTTCATATTTGAGCTTTTTGTGAGTACTTTTAATAAAAGTCTTCAGATTCTGAGGACTTTTTAGGAAGAAGACTAAATCGTCAGAATGTGAGGGTACTTTATTATATCAAAATTCGTTAAATATAGTTACACGTTAATTTATTGCAATTTATATTGTATTTTCGTCTTTAATAATAGAAATTGTTTCCTGCATAGAAAAACAAAGATTACACAGGTCAACAGCAAAAAAAGGCTTGACTAACCACTATATAGATTTGATGCATCATGGCTGCCTAAGTACAAAAATGGTAAAATTTTTCAATTCTATGGATAATTTTTTTTTTAAAAATTTTTTAAGTAAAATTGACAATATTTTGAGACATTTCTCCACTTATGTTGTCATAACTCAAAAACAACTAGTCCGATTTTGTCAAATTAAATTTACAAAAATTAAGGTTTACAATATCTTTAAATAACGTGTACAAATTTTTTTAATGCGATCAATAGTTTCAAAGTTATGAAACAAATTGTTAGCAAAAAAAATTTGAAAAACAAAAATCTGGAAAAAATCAAAAACTGCAAAAAATATTACTTTTTATTTTTTTGTAGTAAAGCTACATATCATGCGAATTAAACTAGATATGGATCATAAAAATCGATGCATGCTTTACATTTTTATTTACAATTAATTGAAGGTATCGCATATTTACAAGCACTGTAAAAAATTGTACCTACTACATATATAATGAAAATGCAGAACATAAAAACTCAGGTGCATTTTACGACACGCATTTCGGCAAAACCCCTTTGGGAAAAACCTCTATGACATTTTTATGATTCTAATAATTAAAAAAAAAAAAGTAATAAACAAAAGATTGTTTAATTTTTACGATTGCGGTAGGATAGTAATAAAACGCTCATAAATGTGCGTGTACGCTGAAGTGCTCTTATTTTCCGTTAGCTACCTGTAACGGATGATTTTTTTTTTTTCATAAAAGTCCTTAATGTTTTTTATGATTCTTGGGAATAATAAAAAATTTGCAGCACACACAAACTGTATCCACACAAAGGGTTGTCCCAAATTATAGTATCAGTATTTATAAGATCTCCTTGACCCTTTTTATTTCATTCAAGAAGTGTTTGCGATAACGCAAACATCATTTAATACCTACACAAAAATTAGAGTCATACAGCTTAGAAGTTAAAAACAATTTTCAAATATTAATAAAAATGAGCAAGAAAGCCAGAACATTTTTATGTAAAAACGATCCAGATTTATTTTGTTATGTGTGCGGCCAATATATCACCGGGAAAAAACGGAAGTGCTTCTTCTTGCAAAAGTCATATCAAGATTGCTATAATATCTATCCGCACAATTTGAACCAGCATTGGACACCGAGTACTATATGCATTCCATGTCGATTGAATTTATCTATGAAGTCTTCTAACGTAAAGTAAGTATAAATTAATAGATTTGTAATATTTTATAATTACAATATTTCTTAATTAAAATTTGAATTCTTCATATTCCTGATTTCAATTTTTTTTTTCATTTTACAGACGACACTTGGAAATTTTGAAGCCTATGCTATGGAGAGAAACAGCGAACCACGCATCCGAGTGTTATTTTTGTTTAAGTACAAAAAGCGGTTTTGGAAAACATATGCGATGGTCTTACCCCACGAGGTCTGCTGATGGGTTTACACTTGCAGTTCTACATTCACAAGAAATGGAATATGCTCAAGATCGGGGTGCAAGCTGTAGTCATGTGCTTTCATCTTCACCAGGACACTCAACCTCAAGTATGTCTTACCAATCAGATATGTCAGATCCAGCACTACCATCTACAGCTGAAAATGACGAGTTCATCCCACACAAACATTTCTCGCCGAGACCATGGAATCAAGATCAGCTTAATGATGTAATTAGAGACCTTGGATTGTCGAAAAGATCTTCTGAATTACTTGCGTCCCGGATGAAAGAAACAGGTCTCATAACTAAAGAAACTAAAGTTTCGTATTACCGTACTCGAGAAAAAGACTTACTTCATTATTTTGCTGAAGAGGATGACTTTGTGTACTGCACAGATATTTCTGGTTTGATGACTGCCATGGGCTTACAGAGATATGATTCAAACGAATGGCGTTTATTTATCGACTCATCAAAACGCAGCTTGAAGTGTGTCCTTTTGCATAATGGAAATAAATTTCACTCCTTGCCGATCGCACATTCAACCAAAGTAAAAGAAGAATACTCTGTAATTGCATTGGTCATGAAGAAGATAAAGTATGATGAACATAAGTGGGTAATTTGTGTTGATCTTAAGATGGTAAATTTCCTCTTAGGCCAACAAAGCGGCTTTACAAAATATCCTTGTTTTATATGTTTATGGGACAGCAGAGCTAAAACAGAACATTGGAAGAGAAAACAATGGCCTTCTAGGGAAACACTAGTTCCAGGTACGCCAAATGTTATAAATGTGGCTCTAGTGCCCCGAGATCGCATCATATTACCCCCTCTTCACATTAAACTTGTTCTGATGAAACAATATGTTAAAGCACTTAACAAAGATAGTGAATGTTTCCAGTATATTTCAAGGAAGTTTCCCAATCTAAGTATGGAAAAGCTGAAAGCAGGCATATTTGATGGCCCACAAATTCGCAAATTGGTGAACGATACTGAATTTGGCAGTTCAATGTCAGAAATTGAGAAGAATGCATGGGATTCGTTTGTATGGGTTATTCAAAATTTCTTAGGAAATAACAAGGGTGATGATTACGTTGCGCACGTTGAAGAGATGTTAACTCACTTCCAGAATCTTGGATGCAACATGAGCATCAAAGTACACTACCTGCACAGTCACTTAGATCGTTTTCCTGAAAATCTAGGAGACTTGAGTGAAGAACAGGGCGAACGATTCCACCAAGATATCCGGACAATGGAGGAACGATACCAGGGTCGCTGGGATGCACACATGATGGCTGATTTTTGCTGGAGTATTCAGAGTAACACTTCGTTATTCAACAATAGTAGAAAATCGACTAAAAGAAAATTTCAGAGTTTGTAGTTTATAATACATATTTATTTATTTATTTTCTTGTTTTATTTATTATAATAAATGTGAATAATAAAATATAAATTTTCTACTATTTAATTTATTTATTTATTTACATTTAAGCTCATCCAACACAAATGTCTTTCCGAAGAATAGAATCAGTATATTCTAGGTAGGGTTTTGCCAAAAAATACACGAATGTTACTATGTAATGCATTTTTGATGTGAAAATTTGTACATAGCATGGGGAAAATGTTTTCAAAATTCAATTAATCGAAAGAAGAACATTAACTACTCAATTTTATGTATATCAGACAAAAAACTAAAATTTGGTGAAAATGAGCGAATTCACTTAATTGTGAATAAATTCGAAAAAAATCAATCGATTTTTATGATCGATATCTCATTTTGTTCCTATTACATGTGGCTTTGCGATAAAGCAATAAATCTGAACGAGTTTTGCCGTTTTCGATTTTTTATGATTTTTTTAAAACAAAACATTTTGCTATTTTCACGTAAAAAAAATATTTTTTCCCTCAATTTTTTATTATAACTCCGAAACTACTGAGCCGATTGAAACGCAATATATTAACGGATTAAAGGCTATGTAAATTTCAGTTTTTCTAAATTTATTTGAATAATATCGGACTAATTTTTTTTTAGTTATCATTAATTATGTGGAGAAACGTCTAAAAAAATTTATAATTTTACTTAAAAATTTTTAAAAAAAAAACCTCTCCATAGAATTTCAAAATTGAACCATATTTGTACTACTGGTACCACAATACATCAAAATTGTATAGTGATTTTCAAAGCCCCTAAAATTTTTTCAAAATTGTTGCCTTGTGTTATCTGTGGTTTAATTTAAGCAATTTCAGGTAGTTACACGAGCTATTAATATTATGTTCAAGCATTTACATGTGCCATTTCAAGCATTTTATAGATAGATTAACGTATTAAAATTATAAGTTTACACACACTGTCTTTACGAATATTACACACAATGTGTGTATAGTTTGAAATTTACACACATTAAGTAAATTTACTGATATTATAGTAGATATATATACTATAAATGTAGTAGGTCACCTACTACAAATAGGGTAATTTAAATAAAATTTTATTATTATTGTTATTATTTACCATTACTTTATTTTTTTTCAGGGTGCGTTAAATTTATCATTTCGGTCTAAGTTTGAGATGTCATCAGCAGTAAATGAAAAGACTACTGAAGATTTTGAATCTTCCCGAAGAGTAAAAGCAACCAAAGCACGTTTACTGGATCTAGAACAAGAAATGGTCAATATAGCTGATAAGCAAAACGAAAGGGAAAAACGAAACCAAAATTTGAAGAAAATCCTATCGTTAAGTTCAAACAACGAAAATTTTGAATAGAAAAGATGTTTAAAGTAAACAATTGTAAACCATGTGCCAGTAAAGATCCGTGAAGTTATCGTAGGTCTGTATACCGAACCTAACCCTCAGATTTTAATGAACTTTGCATATATGTAAAAGTTTAAAAAAGAGATGCGTATTTTTTAGCTGCCCAATCTCACTTTAAAAAGTTCGTCCAAAAATTTATTTCTGAAAACCTGTCTGCAATTTACAAATATAAGATTTCTTTTTACACAGGTTTAAAGTACTCAAGATAATAAAAAATGTTATACCCAAATTGAACACATCGTGGACCATGAGTTATATGAAATATAGAGGAAAAAGCTCTTCAGGTAAAGTTGCTTAAAAACCACGTTTTTATTTGATACCAAATTTGTCTATAGTTACTTTAAAATAGAACAAAATAATCCGAAAAGACAAAAAGTGGGGTTGTATTTGATCCCACTTTGTAACCCCTAAACATAAGATTGGGCAGCTAAAAACACATGTGTCCCTTAAATTTGTATTCTCCACAACATATCCAAAGTTCAGTAAGATCTGCAGCCCCTGGTAGGGATACCTCCCTTGCAAGTAAATAATTAGTGTTTTCCAGAACCTATTGCCTTTCCATGATAGACAACGATCAGATTAAGTTGATTTTGTAATTTTTTAATTAATATACCTGCAACTGAAATTCTATTTCATAAACCTTCTAATTTTTGTTAATTTTTTATTGATAGGCATGTTTTAATTATAAAATTTTTGCTACATAAATATTTTTTCGGTTGCTCAACATATTCACAAAATACAAAACATTAATATTTACGAATTTACAAAACGTAATAAGAAAATAAAATTCGGCATAAACAAGTCATGTGAACATTAAAATATTTTCGTTTGAAAAAAGTAAAAGAGTTTTGAATATTTTGCATTGTTATTGCAAGAACTTAAATTGTTATTAATTTCAAAGCTAATATATAAAGCTAAATGAAATGTCGAGGGTTTTTTGTAAAAATAAGTGCAGCAAATTGTGTACTGACTATTAAGGTCGACCATGCTTCTCTATTGTGAAATACTATTGTTCTGAGTAACGTCACGAATAACAGTTCTTGGTAATTGGTAATTGGTCTATGGTATGTGGGTGACAAAAAACAATTTAATAAATTTTAAATTAATAAAATCTGAAGTTTGCCTCTTATAAAAAGGTGATAGGTTCTGGAAAACATTAATTACAAACGCATTTTTAACAAAATACAGAACGCCTTTGACAACTTCATGGACCGTCACTAGAGCACATGATTCATAATATGATTAATAAATACAAATATATATTTAACATTACTATTTTTATGTAAAATATGAGGCAAGAATATATAATACGGCTGTTATCCGAAAGAAAATGCATACAGTTTGTCAAAAATATTTAAATATTTATTTACAAACAAATTCGTAATCTTATGATTTTTGTTCTTTATTTATGTTTTATGAACTTGTGTTTAGCTAGCACTTTTAAGGAAAAATATGAATATGAAAAAGGCAATTATAAAATAATTTTATAATTGTCAATTAATTCTTTGCACAATTTAGTAAATAAATTTTAAAGCGAGATAAAGCTGTTACATACATATGTTAAAAAAATGCGTTTTTTCTATTTATTTCGTTTCTCTAAAACGCGAGGAATCGAGCCCTACTTATCCAAAAAATTAATTACAGAGCTTTAAACAGGTTCAGTACATGGTACAAAGTAACAACATGAAATTATTTTTTTTATTAACAGGCTTTCTTTAAAATTATTTATGGTGTTGGAATATTGGACATGCTATAAAAAAAACTACTGAATATTTTCTCAAATTTCTTTTTTTATTTGAAAGTACAATCCTTCCGGTTAATAATGGAAAATATTTTCATTCAAATGGCTGCCTCGGCTGGCCATGCAGTAGCCTACACGATCGGTCCAATTTTTAAGCACATTATCGATTGTGTGCAGCTGTATGTCACCAATGGCTTCACGAATATTGTCCTTTAAAGTGTCAATTGTCTCTGGCTTGTTGGCGTAACACTTATCTTTGACGGCACCCCACAAATAATAGTCCAACGGTGTCAAATCGCAGCTCCGAGGTGGCTGATAATGCGGTCTTGAAAAACAGGGCGCAAAACATCAAGTGTAGCTTAGGCTGTGTGGCACGTAGCGCCGTCCTCTTGAAACCAAATGTTGCCAATATCCTCCTCTTCAATTTTTGTGAACTGTAGCATGCATAGTATGAATTGAATTCGTTTATTACTAACAAGTTTATTTTGGGTAATTGAAGTAAAAGGCTATCAAGTTACCAACGTGAACAGCTACTGTGGTTACAGTTGAATTGTCTGAGACTACAGCTAGATTGACTGAGAATATTCAATTAAACGTTAGTTACAACCACTGTGAACATTATTAAACAGTCAACCCTTTCGGTATTGTACATTGTTCATTTTTTTTGTCTAACTGAAAATGTCTACTCCACTGCTACACTTCCCACTGTACTAGAAATACTTAGTAAGCATTTTTATAGTATAAATTAAGCCTAATTTTTTCAATAAAGAACATTCGAAAAACCAAGCTCAAACGGCTTTCTTATTTTCAATTAAACCTTCTTATATGGCGATCCTGCCTGGTTTTAAAATAAATTGAAAACAACCGGTGCTCACAAATGCACCTATATAGCAAGTGCTTCTAAAAGCACTCTAAAAAGCAAAGAAGCATCTACAAGGAAGTGCTCGACAAGGCACGCCTTGAAAAAGAAAAATAATAGATAAATTAATCATTTTGTCCTGGCGGATCAGCCACAAAGATCTGCCAGTCACGTGAAGGAAGTGCCCCGTCTGGCCAATAGACGGGATGAAAGAGGGACCGCAGCCGCTAACTCTGGAAGAGTATAGGCGGAGGCAAAAAAAGGTCAACCCAACCAGAACCTCCAAAAGAACAAAGAAAACAAAAACAGCCAAAAAGAAGAGGGGGATATACCGCGAAAAGACGCCAGAGGAAAGCCGTGCTGCTGAGAATTATAAACAGCAATCCACCACCATCATGGGAGAGAGCAGCTGAACTCTGGAAGCAAATCGACATCATCGAGAAGGAAATCCAAGAATACATTCTTCAAAAGAAATTACAAAAAAGGTATAATTAAGAAAATTTTTAAACAAACACTCCGTGCTCCCCAAGGCACGAGTTATGGCTAGAAGGCGACTTCGCTCTTAGCACCACTATTCTTTTAATTATTTTTTTATATCTGATAAATTTTTTTTTAATAAAAATTTAAAGAGAAGAAAAAAATAAAATTTTAAAATTAAATTAGAGCAACAAAAATACATCAAATAATTTTTTTGAAAATATGAAATAAAATTTTAATTTAAAACAAAATTAACGAAATAAAATTTTGAATAACATAAAATTCCAAATTACCTTTTGAAAAATGAAAATATAAAAACTTTAAATTTAAATATAATGATTATGGAAAAGAAAATATAATAAAATTTTTTTTTAAACTTTAAAAAAAAAATAAACAAACAAAAAAAAAAATTTTGTAAATGGTCCTTTATTTTGAAGGAAATTTTTAAAGGAAGATTAAAAGTAGGGCCAAGAACCCGATAGATACTGAAATTAGGGAACTAGTAATAGAACCAGCTTTAACACCAAACGGACCCCTATTTGATGATAATGATAAATAGATGGGGAAAAGGAGAATGACTTGGTGGAAGAAAATATTACAGACTATACCACTTCTCGTTGCGGGGTACGAAGTAGGTAAATCTCAAAAGGAAACAGATAACAAAGAACTTGTGGAAATTTTGAAACACAATATTGGAAAGAAAGATGATTCAAGCATTGATAAGAGCAACGCTCTCAATTATACCTAGATCATATCTATAATAGTGATAGTGATATTGGCCATAATTTATATCATAAGAATAGTATGCAAGGCCATAGGTAACAGACGTCAACAACAAGTACAAGCTGAACAGCGGATCTAAATGGATAAATGGGAACTAGTGAATAAACTAATCTCTTCCGAAAAAGAGAACTTTATAAGAGCATATAAGTGCATTAATAAGAGTAGATTTATTCGGCCAGAAACAGTGAGAAAACATTTGAATACGATTATTAATTCACTAGGAAACAATTAGGGAAATAGCATACAGAAACAGAGGAAAATTCACAGAAGAACACGAAACACTGGTTTTGGAAACCTATTGGAGTTTAAGAGATCAATTAGTTAGAATACTTGATAAATATAATATAATCCAAACAGTGCCACATTCAATTGAACAGCCACTGAGAATAGATACGAATATCATACTGGCTTCAGGCAGTGACGGCAAATTGGACCCAATTTCTGAGGCGGAAACTGATTCAGACTCGGAAGATTACTCGGATATTTATAAAATGCCACAAACAGTTGTGGAATTCCTTAATACAGCCTCACGGCTGATTTGTGACTTCGACGGCAAACCCGAGAATTTACGTACGTTCTTGGACTCGCTACGATTGGTCGACTCACTCAAGGACACACACGAGCAAGTGGCAGTGTCCCTAATAAAAACGAAGCTAAAGGGAACTGCCAGGAACTTAATTAATAATGAATCATCAATTGATGAGATCATAAGCAAACTCAATAGTTCAGTAAAGGGAGAATCCGTTGAGGTCTTAACGGCTAAAATAATGAATGTAAAGCAGAACAACAAATCTTCAAATGTTTATTGCAACGAAATAGAATCCCTAATAAAATCTCTTGAAAACGCGTACATATCAGATGGCTTGTCTTGCGAATTAGCAAATAAATATTCCACACAAATTGCTGTAAAGGCAATAACTAAAAATTGCACTATTGACAAAGTAAAATTAATAATGGAAGCAGGCCAATTCAATAACATGAATGATGCAATTAGCAAATTCGTGAATAGTTGCACTGAGGCAACAGGCCAACAGAATGCCATACTATATTTCAAGCAAAAGCCCAACAACCGCAACAATTACCATAGAGGAAGAGGAAGATTCCGCGGAAGAGGAAATTTCTCTCGAAATAATAATAATAATAACCGAAACAACAATAACAACTATAATACTAATAATTCAAACAATAACTACAGAGGTAGACGTGGTAATCATAATGGGAATAGAAACCACGCTAGAGCTATCATGGCAAGCGAAGATAGTTCGGAAAACCCGAACAATCCCCTAAGATCAGGTCAATAAATGGGAAAGTATATAACCTTAATCTTAACTTTAGTTGCTTCATCCAAATTCAAATCAATATAATTAATAAAACGGTTACACTACTGGTGGATACCGGAGCAGATATTTCCTTAATAAAACAACAATGCACATTTAAACGAATTAACACTTCACACATTACTTCACTTACTGGTATAGGAAAAGGCAAAATCAGATCTCTTGGTACAACATTTTTTGATTTAAAAACAGATAATTTTTTGATACCCCACAATTTTCACGTAGTAGAAGATGAATTTCCAATTCCATGTGATGGAATTATAGGGATGGATTTCATGAAAAAGTTTAATTGTATACTTGAATTTAACCAAAATCAAGATTACTTTATCATAAGACCACACAATTTAACAGAACAAATAGTAATACCAATAAATAATACTTGTAATAATAATATTGCTTTACCGGCAAGATCCGAGGTAATCCGAAAAATAAAACTTACATCATGCAATGAGGAAATTTTGATACCTAATCAGGAACCCCAACCGGGAGTCTTTATAGCTAGCACAATAGTCAAAACTAACAACGCTTTTATTAGGATACTTAACACTAATAATTCGGTAAATACACTAAAGCAAGAGAAAATTATAACGGAGGATGTAAATGAATATGACATAATAAAGAGTAAATCCAACAGTAAAAATAGAAAACAGGAAATTTTGACAATATTGCAGAAAAATTTTCCTAAAAGATTTAATGAAACATTAACGGAAATATGCACCGAATACAGTGATATTTTTGGTTTGGAATCAGAAACTGTTACAACCAACAATTTCTACAAACAAAAGTTAAGAACAAAGGATACAGAACCCGTGTACATTAAGAACTATCGTATACCACATGTAGCGTAATTGACAAGTCAACGTTGTCATACCTTAAAATATGACAACTTGACACCTTATTTATGATTGGCTAAAAGCCTAATTATTTTAATTCAATTACGCGACCTACCTTGACTATATTCACCGTGGGAATTGCAACGTTGCATTTTCACATGGTTACTAATAAGGTAGAATAAGAGACTTTAAAATAAATAAAGATCAGTTGCTCAGTAGAGCTCAAGAACAATTAGTGTTTTATTTTTAATGACACTACATGGCGATCCTGCCATTGTCTCTATTAGTGTATAGTGAACCAAGTAAAAAAACAACAAAGAAAAAAGTGAAAATAAAACCAACTTTTGTAGTTGTTTCGTGCGGCGGTTGCTACAAAAAAAAAAGTTTTATCCAATAATTAACCAAATTGTAATTAACTTGTAAAAAGATATTGGATTTAAGTGTTTAAAATAATAAACTTTAAGTAAATCGTTGAAAGAGATAACTCCAAAATTGTTTAAGCAATAAACTGAAAACAATCGATGTAAAAAAAAAAAAACAAAAAAAAAGTTTACGGAAATTGCAAAAATAAAACTTATATGAAAATGACTGTTGAACCACAGCAACATACAGTTGGTTTATTGCTAAAAATTAAGAAAAAAAATTAACACAACAAACTAAAAACTAACAAGAAAACAAAATTGGTGCCAGTGAAAATTTTGAAATTTTTAAACTAAAAAATTAAAAAAAAAAACAGACAAAATAATAAAAAAAAAAAATAAACTTTTAAAAGCAAAACAGTATGCAATATGCAAAAATACAATTTCTATATATGTGAATATAATAACGTTGGATGTTATTTAAAAACAAAAATGAAAACAAAAAAAAAAACACATTATACAATAATGATGTGACATAACTGAATTTTTTTTTTTAATTGTCTTGTGGTACAGTAGTTTTGATTTAACTGCCTTTTACTTACGTGCACTTTTCACATAACTGCACAAAATTTTGGTTTCGTTGTTATTTTACAAAATTACGTATGCAATTGCCTTCATTAAGTGCACTGTGTATACCTGCGCATTTAAAATAAGTGCCTCATGTTTTTGGCAGTTGTACATTATTTTCATACAAAAGATCGCCGTTAGCTGCCTCTTATGTTTTGCTTACTTAGTTAGTTTGGTTAGTTAACGCTTGTACCTACATAAATTTGTATGTAAAAACCTTATAAAATTTTTTATGAATGTTTTTTTATTTTCGTTTTGTTGTTTTTTATATAAATTCTATTGTATGAAATAAACAATTAATAAAAATAAATTAAATCATATCTGGTCTTTGCAGTTTTCAACAATTTAGTTTACCTGCACTTTAAGGCAGGTAACCAATTTGAGTTAGCAGCGCTTTTGGCTTACCTGCACAAAAATTCGTGCAGAAGTTGGTTGTGCAGCTAAGTCAAAACTACTGTACTAACTTTTTTTTATTTAAACTAAATGTGTTTTAAAACTTAATTTTTTTTTAAAAAAGGGAAAGAGAAATTTTATTCAAATGGGGGGCAAAGAGTCAAAAGTTGAAAACCCCAATGCTAACGTCATTAATGAAGTTACCGTGGAAGTAGAATTCCCGGTAGTTTATTTCATTATAATCATAGCAATATTGGCATTACAACTGCTGACAACTTTGTACTAGTTGCACAAAAGATCACTGCGCAAAAATTATGCACGCGCAGCTTCTATGGCCAATGGGCTAGAGAAAATCTAGACATTGGTTAACTTCGGGGAAAGAAAATGAAAATAAATATTAGGAACAAAATACTTGCATGGATTGGCAAGGAATCCTAAAGCAAGTTAGGTCATTTAAAGAAGACTTCGATAAGTCTTATAAATGTCTTAATGTTGAAAGACAAACCAAAGACGAAACGGTGGTAAAACACATAAAAATTTTGTGCTCCACTTTGGAGAAAATTAGAGTAATACTTAACGAGTACTACCCCCGTCTGACCACTCCCCATCAGACAGCTGCTGAAAGTTTCTTTCAAGATATTCGTGAAATGTTACACAGCATATTAAGGAAAAAGGAAATTGAAATAAAATTACCAGTTACACTCCAAGAAGAGGTAACGTACGAAGTGGATATTGAGAATCCACAGGGTAAAACTATTGAAACCAAGGTAATCATACACCCAGTTCCAATTGAAATTTATGAGCCAAATTTGGATGATGGAATAAGAATGCCACAAACGGTGACAGAATTCTTAGGCTTGGCCACAAAAATCTTACCGGATTTTGATGGCAAGCCGGAAAATCTACAAAGTTTTGTAGATGCTCTGAATTTAGTGGAGTCAATCAAAGAGACCCACGAATTAGTAGCCGTCAATGTCATAAAGACTAAGTTAAAAGGGGCGGCTAGAAACTTGGTGGGTGACGAAAACACCATACAGGCTATAATAACGAAATTGAGAGCTTCAGTGAAGGGTGAATCCACTGAGGTAATCACCGCTAAACTATTAAGCGTAAGGCAAAACAACAAGTCTGCTAACGCATTTGCGAGCGAAATTGAAGAGTTGACGAAAGCGTTGTCAACTGCGTACATCGCTGATGGATTGACAGCTTCACTGGCGGAAAAATACTCTACGCAAGTGGCTGTGAAATCGATCATGAAGAACGCGTCAAACGAAAGAGTTCGACTAATTATGGAGTCGGGAAACTTTGCTTCAATGAACGACGTAATCTCTAAATTTGTAAGTTCAAGTACAGATGCAAATACAAATGCAGCTGGCATCATGTTCTACAAATCCAGAGGGGGAAGTCACACCTATGCCCGCGGTCGTGGTGGAAACTACAATCGTAGAGGCTATGGTCGCGGTTACCATAACAGAAACGGTTACAATCGTGGTGGTAACCATAATACAAATTATAGAGAAAATGGACGATATAACGGTAATAATCGTCGGAATAACCATGGTGATGACAGAGGTCGTAATGTCCGATTGGCCCTAGAGGGTCCGGAAAACGACCAAACCCCAGGTACTCAGTAAATGGGACCAATTACAACGGTAGAATCTATAGCATAAATCTGAATTTTACATCATATGTCTCAATGCGAACAACATTAAATGATAGCGTCCTGATATTTTTAGTTGACACAGGCGCTGATATTTCTGTAATTAAAACGGGTCAGGTAGGCAACACTTCAATTAATTTAAATGACATAACTAGCCTTCACGGCATCGGTGCAGGTATAACCTATACATTGGGGAAAGTTACCACAGAGTTGAGAATTAAGAACCTGTTGGTGAAATACGAATTTCACGTGGTTAGTGATGAATTTCCTATTCCATCTGATGGAATACTCGGTCTTGATTTCATTAGGAAATACAACTGCATGTTGGACTATCAAACGGATCAGGATTGGCTTATACTTCGGCCAAGCGATTATCCTAAAGACATAACTGTTCCAATGCTTGATTCACCAAGTATAAATTCGATATCAATACCTGCAAGGTCAGAGGTTATTAGGGCAATTAGTAACCAAAACTCTGATAAGGATATTCTCATTCCAAACCAGGAACTTCAAGATGGAATATTTGTTGCGAATACAATTGCGACAAGTACTAAACCCTTAGTGAGAATAATAAACACGACACCAAACGATGTTGTTATCAGGAACATAAACCTGAAAACTGAAAATTTAGATGATTATGAAACAGTCATTCCAAATGACAAATTTTGTGATCAGATAAAATTGCAATTGTTGTCTAAAAATGTTCCTGATTTTGTGAAACCCGAACTTGAGAATCTGTGTAAGGAATATATTGACGTCTTTGCACTCGAAACGGAAAGAATTTCGGTTAATAAGTTTTACAAGCAGAAATTACGCTTGAGAGATACAGAGCCATCATACGTTAAAAATTATAGAATTCCTTATAAACATAAGGAGGAAATTGCGAGACAAGTAGACAAGCTACTAGATGATAATATAATAGAACCATCAGCTTCAGAATACAATAGCCCAATTCTTTTGGTACCGAAAAAATCTCTACCTGGAAGCGACCAGAAACGTTGGAGATTAGTTGTAGATTATAGGGCAATCAACAAGAAATTGATTGCTGATAAATTCCCACTACCAAGAATAGATGATATTCTTGATAACTTAGGCAGAGAAAAATATTTTTCCTGCCTTGACTTAACGTCAGGTTTTCACCAAATAGAGATGGATGAAAACTCAAGGGACATAACATCGTTTTCAACGGACAAAGGTTCGTTCCGTTTTAAGCGATTACCATATGGACTTAAAATAGCTCCTAACTCATTTCAGAGAATGATGTCTATAGCATTCGCTGGATTATCTCCAGTACAGGCATTTCTCTATATGGACGATCTAGTCGTACTAGGTCGTTCTGAAAATCACATGCTGAAGAACTTAACAGATGTATTTGAAATATGTCGCAAGTATAACCTAAAACTACACCCTGAAAAATGCTCATTTTTTGGACATGAGGTTACTTATTTGGGACACAAATGCACAGATAAAGGCATACTTCCAGACGATAGTAAATTCAAGATAATTAAAGACTATCCAACACCCAAAAATGCCGATGAAACAAAAAGATTCGTTGCATTCTGCAATTACTATAGAAGGTTTGTTCCAAATTTCGCTGAACATACTATTGTCTTAACGAGATTGTGTAGAAAAAATGTAAAGTTCGAATGGACTGAGAATTGCGAAAAGGCATTCCAGTCCTTAAAGAAGAAGTTTATTAGTCCAAGGATACTAAAGTATCCAGATTTTCACAAACAATTCTGTATAACTACCGACGCAAGCAAACATGCATGCGGTGCGGTATTAAGCCAGGAATATGATGGATTACAGCTCCCCATTGCTTATGCTTCAAGGTCCTTTACGAAAGGCGAAAGCAAGTAAATCTACTATTGAACAGGAATTAGCAGCGATTCACTGGGCAATAATTCAGACCATACATTTATGGTACAAAATTTTTAATTAGAAGCGATCATCGACCATTAACATATTTGTTTTCAATGAAAAACCCATCTTCCAAGTTAACGCGAATGAGACTGGACTTGGAAGAATACGATTTTACCGTCGAGTATCTAAGGGGAAAAGATAATAGTGCGGCTGATGCTTTGTCTCGGTTAGATTTTTCCGAAATAAAAAAGATTAATGAGAATATGATAAATATACTTAAAGTGACAACGAGACAGCAAAGCAGAAAAGCCACTGTAAATAGCGACATTAAAACTACGGAGAATGCAAAATCAACAAATAAAGTAAAGATATACGAAGCGTTGAGTAAATTTAGAAATAAAAATAGCGCCAAGCTAGCGATTGAAGGCGACTATATATATATTAATAAGAATAATAAAGTGATCACGAAAAATATAAAGAAAATTATTGATAATGGGAATATTGACCTTGATCGATTATTCCCAATGCTTGAAAAATTAGCAGTCGATAATAATTTGAGAAAAGCACAGCAGTCATTAGGTGACTCGCTATTTAAAAATATCGCGATAGATAAATATAAAGAAAAAGGAAATTTAATGCTCGAGCAATTAATTATAGAACTCACGCCAAAAATAGAAAAAATTACAGATAATGTTGAAAAGGAAAGGATTTTGCAGAAATATCACGACGATCCAATCTGGGGTGGCCACCCAGGAATTAGTCGTATGTTAAAGAAAATACGTCGGAAATTTTCATGGAAAAACATGACAAGAGACGTAACTAAATATGTCAAAAATTGTGAAAAATGTCGAATGAATAAGACATTTATAAATACAAAGGAGGGAATGATTATAACTCCAACACCGGCAAATGCGTTCGCAGTGGTACAAATAGATACCATTGGACCATTACCTAAGACAGAGAATGAAAATGTTTATGCAGTCACTATTATATGTGACCTTACTAAATATCTTATCTCTGTACCAATTGTAGACAAAAGTGCGAAAACGATCGCTAAAGCAATTGTTAATAATTGCATATTGATTTACGGACCTATGAATAAAATTATAACTGACATGGGTACCGAATATAAAAATCAATTATTTAATGAAATTTGTAACTTATTAAAGATAGAAAATGTAACTTCCACAGCGTATCATCATCAAACGCTTGGAACTGTGGAAAGAGTCCACATTACATTTAATGAGTACGTTCGTTCATACATTTCAGTAGATAAAACTGATTGGGACGAATGGATTAAATATTTTACTTTTTGCTACAATACGACACCATCACTGGTCCACAATTATTGTCCTTATGAATTGGTTTTTGCCAAAGCGCCTAACATATTTGAATTTCTTTCCGATGGCGAAATAACACCATTTTACAATGTGGATGCCTATGAAAAGGAAATTAAATACAGATTACAGGTAGCACATAAAAGGGCAGCCCAGTTGATAGAAAGTGGCAAATATAAACGTAAAATGTTATATGATAGAAATAAGAATAGTTTAGGGATAGAAATAGGAGATTTAGTTTATATAGACCAAGTTGGTCATAAATTAGATAGTTTATTTAGTGGTCCTTATGAAGTTATAGGATTAGATGATAGAAATAATTGTATTATAAGAAAAGGAATTGACGAGACTCGGACAGTACATTTAGATAGAGTAAGAAAACATATAAATTAAGAAATATTAATATAATATTACGAAAAAAAAAATAATAAGTAAATTAAATAAATTTGAAAAATATGAAATTATAAATAAATTTTTATAATAAATTAAATAAAAAAAAAATTAATATAAAAAAAAAAAATATAAATTTAACTTATTAATTTATATTATAAATTAGATTTACTTTATCAATTTATATTATACAAAAGAATGATCAATGAATATTAATAATACACCCTTGATCATTCTTTTATCGGAAAAGGGAGGTGTAGCGTAATTGACAAGTCAACGTTGTCATACCTTAAAATATGACAACTTGACACCTTATTTATGATTGGCTAAAAGCCTAATTATTTTAATTCAATTACGCGACCTGCATTGACTATATTCACCGTGAGAATTGTAACGTTGCATTTTCACATGGTTACTAATAAGGTAGAATAAGAGACTTTAAAATAAATAAAGATCAGTTGCTCAGTAGAGCTCAAGAACAATTATATAGATTTACAAGACTACCATATGGTCTGAAAGTAGCACCAAATTCATTCCAAAGAATGATGACAATTGCTTTTAGTGGTCTGAGACCAGACCAAGCTTTCTTATACATGGACGACTTAGTTGTACTAGGTTGTTCCGAGAAACACATGCTTTCAAATTTAACAGATGTTTTCGAATTATGTCGCAGACATAACCTGAAATTACATCCTGGAAAATGTTCATTCTTCATGCACGAGGTCACATACCTTGGACATAAATGTACCAACAGAGGCATACTCCCAGATGATAGTAAATATTCAGTAATAGAAAATTATCCGAAACCTACAGATGCCGACAGCGCAAGAAGATTCGTAGCTTTTTGCAATTATTACAGAAGATTTATCAAACATTTTTCTGATTATTCAAGGCACCTTACTAGATTATCTAAAAAAGGAGTACCATTCGAGTGGACAAAGGAATGCGATATTGCCTTTGAACATCTCAAGAAAGCACTGATGAAACCAACATTATTGCAATACCCAGACTTTGAAAAACAGTTCTGCATAACAACAGATGCAAGCAAATATGCATGTGGCGCCGTACTTACACAGGAATATGGCGGAAAACAATTACCTGTAGCATACGCATCTAGAAGCTTCACAAAAGGAGATATAGCAATAAATCAACCATTGAACAAGAATTGACAGCAATACACTGGGCAATAAAACACTTTAGACCATATATTTATGGAAAACATTTTCTCGTTCAATCCGACCATAGACCACTATCTTATCTATTTTCAATGAAGAACCCTAGCTCAAAATTAACTAGAATTAGACTTGATCTAGAGGAATACGATTTTACAGTTGAATATCTTAGGGGAAAAGATAACTACGTAGCAGACGCTTTATCGCGTATTACGATAAATGATTTAAAAGACTTAAATATGAAAAACAGCAACATACTAAAAGTGACAACCAGAGCAATGACAAATAAGACACAAAATATGGCTAAATATGAAATGAATAAGCGGCATCAATTAAGAGAAAATGAAAAGCCCAATATATATGTACCGATTAAGAACACTGACGTCAGGAAATATTGTAAATTAAAGATTACCCCCGGAAGATGTTACATCAAACGAGGAAAATCTATAATGGCATATATACAAATAAATGATTTGTTTATTAATGGGAAACTTGACTTAGGACAATTTTTCCCAAGGCTCGAAGAAGTGGCCGGTAAACATAGCATAACGAAATTACAGATGGCACCTAGTGAGAAAATTTTCGAATTTATCTCTATTAATGAATTCAAACAAATGGGCAATGCAAAATTGAATCATATAAAAGTTGCGCTACTAAATGAGGTGACCCGAATTGATGATAATGCTAACGCTATTCAAGATGTCATGAAACGATACCATGAAGACCCTGCAGAAGGAGGTCACTGCGGTGTTTCAAGAACATTGAACAAAATTAAAAGATATTACTATTGGAAGAATATCACAAAAGACGTAACAAAATACGTTAAATCATGCCAAAAGTGTCAATCGGCTAAGACTACAAAGCACATTAAAAGTCCCATGATATTAACGCCAACACCGGCGAAACCATTTGATATTGTATTAGTGGATACTATAGGTCCATTACAAAGATCATTTAATGGCAAAGAATATGCAATCACTATAATTTGCGACATGACAAAATATCTGGTAACAATACCCATACGGGACAAAAGTGCTAAAACAATTGCAAAGGCAATTTTCGAACATTTTGTTCTGACCTATGGTCCAATGAAGACGTTCATTTCGGATATGGGTACAGAATACAAAAACTCAATATTAACGGAACTATGCAATACAGAATACAGAATAATTAAAATACAGAAACTCACATCAACAGCTCATCACCACCAAACTATGGGCACTATAGAAAGAAGTCACAGAACTTTCAACGAGTATGTTAGATCATACATATCCGTCGACAGAACTGACTGGGACGAATGGCTAAGATACTTTACATACTGTTTTAATACTACGCCATCATCGGTTCATAACTACTGTCCGTATGAATTAGTATTTGGTAGACTTCCGAATGAGTTTCGACAATTTAGTGAGCTAGATAGAATTAGTCCACTTTATAACATAGACGATTATTCTAAAGAGGTAAAATTTAGATTAGAAGTAGCACATAGAAGAGCGCGCGATATGTTAGATAGATCTAAGTTAATGCAGAAGTTAAATTACGATAAGAGAACATTAGATTACAATTTTAAAATAGGAGATTTAGTTTTACTCAGAGATGAAACAGGGCATAAATTAGAACCCCAATATAAGGGACCATATAAAATTAAAAACCTAGATTTAAGAAATAATGTAACTATATTTGATAATAAGAATAATAAAGAACAAACAGTTCATAAAGATAGACTTAAAATTTATAATCAATGAAACATATAAGACAAAATAATATAAGGAGCTCCACTATAAAAAAAAAACACCATAATAAAATTTCAATTAATAAAAACAAAAACGTTAAACACAATTTTAGTTATTAAATTACTTTAATTTTTCTATATTTTATTGTAAAAGAATATTCATAAAACCTAGTTATATGAACATTCTTCTGAAAAGGGGAGGTGTAGCATGCATAGTATGAATTGAATTCGTTTATTACTGACAAGTTTATTCTGGGTAATTGAAGTAAAAGGCTATCAAGTTTCCAACGTGAACAGCTACTGTGGTTACAGTTGAATTGTCTGAGACTACAGCTAGATTGACTGAGAATATTCAATTAAACGTTAGTTACAACCACTGCGAACATTATTAAACAGTCAACCCTTTCGGTATTGTACATTGTTCATTTTTTTTTGTCTAACTGAAAATGTCTACTCCACTGCTACACTTCCCACTGTACTAGAAATACTTAGTAAGCATTTTTATAGTATAAATTAAGCCTAATTTTTTCAATAAAGAACATTCGAAAAACCAAGCTCACACGGCTTTCTTATTTTCAATTAAACCTTCTTATAGAATAAAAATTCGTTCAACATGGCCCTTGCTCATTTTCGAAGAATTATGCCTCTGGACCAAAATCCGCCCAAACAGTGACTCGTTTTGGGTGTATCTGCTTTTCAATGTATGCGTGCGCGTTTTCTGTGCCCCAAATGCAACAATTTTGCTTGTTTACATACCCGCCAAGATCAAAATGAGCTTCATCTGAAAAGATGATTTTTTTTGGCAAAATCGGCATCTTCTGTAAGTCGATCGCAGGCCCACTTAGCGAAGCCAATTGGACTTTGTATGGCGTCATACCAAGGTCTTTATGCAAAATTCTGCTCAATGATGTCTCCGAAATGTTCAATTTTTGAGAACGACGGTGCATTGATGTTGATGGCGCTTCACGCACACTTTCTGCCACAGCAGCAATATTCTCGGGTGTACGCACTGTTTTTGGCTTTTCTCGCTTTTGTTTATTGATGAGGATGCCAGTTTCTTTCACTTTTTTCACAAGATAACGAACATACGGAGCTGACGGTGCTTCTCTTCTTCCAAAATCCGTACGCAATTTTCGCACACATTCTGCAACATAACCATAATTTTCAAAGTAATGTCGCAATATTTCCCAGCGTTGTTCAAGCGTATACACAACCATATTCGTTCAGCGGATGGATAAAACTAATTATCTGTCAAATCAGACATGAGCTAAGTGTTACCATTCACGAAATAAGCACTAGTTGAAAAAAAAACGTTAGATGGCGGACCCTTTATATTTAAAAAAATAATTCATTATACGGAATTTATTAACCTACACTCAAAAAAAAACTGCAAAATTTTGAGTTATTACAGAAATTTGTCTATTTTGAGCCCTGAGGCCAAATTTACTAATTTTAGCAAAACATGTCTGCTAAACGTAAGTAAAATTAAATTAGTTGAAACATTTGTAAAGGCTACTAAATTTTGGTAAAGTTTTTTTTTGAGTGTAGGTTAATAAATTCCGTATAACGAATTATTTTTTTAAATATATTTGGTTTAAACCGTTATTGTCGATTTTATTTATGTGTATCACATTTTCCGATCGCTAATGGATAATGTCTATCGTTCATGTACTTTTTTTTAGCTGTACACCTACAAGTTCACGAACTTAAAGTATAGCTACACTCTAACATGTGTGGTTGAAGTATGTTCCGGTCAAACAATACGTGAACTATACATGTGGTGACAGTGGTGCACACCACCACTAAACCAGTCACTATAGAGCAATTCCATATGACATGTGACAAAATTTAAGAATTCTTCATAAGGGACCTCATTGAAAGTTGTTTTAAAAAAAAACTACTAAGCGATCGCAACGAGTGATAGCTCGTTGGAAAGGTATTGAATCAGGCTTTAATTGAAAAATAAAATTTTCCTAATTTTTCTTGTTAAATAATTAAAAATAATTCAATTATAAAAAATATAAAAACAATGAGAACAAGGTGGTCTCTTAAATGCTCTTCTCCTGTCCAAACAAGGAGTCGGGGCCCATTTTTTTATTGCTGATTCTTAAAGCAAAAATTATGAGGAATCCAAAAAAAATAAAATTAGCCGGAAAATTTAGGAGCTTCTGTGGAAAATCGGAAAATTTAATTTTCATGGGAAAATTTAATTTTCATGGGAAAAAAGGTAAATTTCTGAGAAAAATTAGGAAAATTTTATTTTTCAATTAAAGCCTGATTCAATACCTTTCCAACGAGCTATCACTCGTTGCGATCGCTTTAGTAGTTTTTTTTAAAACAACTTTCAATGAGGTCCCTTATGAAGAATTCTTCAATTTTGTCACATGACAGTGGTGCACACCACCACTAAACCAGTCACTATAAAAAAAAAAAAAATATGTAGGTACATTATTTTTTGCTGGGCAATCGATTGAGACTATTTATTTTAAAATCGGAGAGGGGTCGTCCAAAAATTTGCCAATTTTGATCGTTTTCATATGGAATTGCTCTATATAAAATTATTTTTGATGAGATATTTTCCGCAAATATAAGAGGATATAATTTGATCCGAAAATGGTTCTATTAAATTGTATCACTTTGGATCTAATTATATTTGAATAGATACCATAAAAAAAATTATCCAATTCTATCCGAGTTTTGTACCGATATAGTTACTGTAGCATACAAGGGTTAATGATTTGGTTGAAAGATGTTGCAGGAGGCTAAATGTAGCGAGTGCATGCAAAATTACCGGCCTTATTGCTCGTCGGAGAGTAGGTTCGTTGCTACTGTTGCATCCATATCAACTTGCCACAAAATAAATTTTGTTGTATGTGCGAGAGTTAATGAAGAAGGGGGAAAAATAGGATACAAGACCGAAAAAATAAAGAAAAGATTTATTGTCAAAAGATGTAAAAAGACAAAAATCGGCCTACCCTACCATGATCACAGTGACTAAACAAAATCCAAATAAAATATGTTTGTGCTCCCATAACTCAGTCACAACAAGTCATTTACCGAATAGTTAAAAATCAAACAGATTATTTAAATGTTATCCCAAAAACATTATAGTTTTATTAATAATTTGAAAATTCATTTAAATACTAACAAGAAATTTACCACTAGTAATTTAATAAATTTAAATGCAAAAATCTTCTTTAACATTAACATTAAAATTTTCGAAATCGATGAGAAGAAATAAAAAAAACTATATTTAAATAATGGTAAGTAATGTTATATAAGTAAAATAAAAAACTAAAAATAATAAGAAAAATAAGAAAAATTAATTATTAATTGTAAAGACGAATTTTAAATTTATTTTAAAAATAGAAAACTGAAGAGAATGTTACGAAATTTACTCAACATTACCGGTAAAAAGGAAATTCAAAACACACAAATTTAATTAAATTCAAATTTAATTTATATTGATCATATTTGAAATCTATAACCGCGAAATTTCTATCAAGTACCAGCTTTTATAAATTAAATCTTCATTTAATTTGGAAAATTTTCCATTAGATATTTTTAGTAATTTGAAGTTTAAACAAAAAGAAAAAAATTGTAAAAGATACAAAATAATTTTAAGCTGGTCACGTCATGCACTCTAGTAATTTAACAACTTAACAAAAAAAAACCTTGTTTAATTTTTTTTTTTTTGTTTTTAAATATAAACAAAGAAAAAAATTTAAATATGAAGAATAATAAAAAATCACAAACCAGACTTACATTAATGTGGTTGTTGTTACAGCTTCAACGATGAAAGATCTTTCAGGGTTCAGCGTGTTGTTGTTGTAATTAAAGAGCACTGTAAGGTAATGTTGTTAAGAGAAATGTTGATAAGAAATGCTTTCGCAACATTTCAAGAGAATATTAAAATGTTTAATTGTTTAAAACTCTATTACGATATTAGTTTTGATGTTAATAAAAAAAACTATTTTCATATTATTAACCGAGCTTCCGATTTTCACAAAATAATTATTATATTATTAATATTAATTGTTAATAATTTTACGATTTATTTTAAATTATTTAAATCAGAGAACAAAACGTATCAGGCATGATGATCAATGCAAATACATGTAGGTAGAAACCACAAAATAGACAAAAAGGATTGCCAGATGTATATAAAAAATAGAGCAAAAGAAGAGCTTAAAAAATCAAAACAGTATTTAACACTGTTCAACAAAAAAATTTTTGTTTAATAAAAACATTAATATCGTGAAATTATTATCATTATTTTCAATAAATTATCACTTATTTATATAAAATTATTCACAAATTAGGCATGCAACGCGAAATTTAAAAATTTACACATTTTATAATTTTTTGTAGAAATTTTTTAGAAAGAATTAACAATTTGGGAAATTTTTTTATAATAGATTTAATGTCACTATTTTAAATAAATTTTAAATTATTCATACGATATTTAATAATTTTTAATTAAAAAAAAATTAAATTTAAAATACTATTTTTATTCACTAATTTCGTTGACCAGTGTAATTGACGATCATTTTAGGTATATTGTTTTTGTACTAAGGATTTTTTTTTTGTTTTCTCTTTTATTGGCAAATTCTAAAGCACTTTTTGTTCAATTTCAATTTTAATATTTTTAAATATGACCATTTTTTTTCTTACAAAATTTTTAAAGCAATAGTTTTTTATCACTTTTTATGTGCGATGTTTTATGACAATAGAATTTCTTTATGCATTAAAAAAATCCCTTTTTAGCATTTAAGGCTTCATTAGTTGTTACTTTCTGTTGCCGTTCTGTGCCGTTCTGTTCTGTAGGTAATATTTTGTAATTACTTTTGCTGTGAGAGGAATCAGCTGTTTTAAAAAGTAAAAGAAACTCAAAACAAAAACATTCAAATCAGGGATGATAAATGCGATTTTAAAATAGTACCAATAGTACTTTTTTGGCATCACAAGTATAAAAAAAATTTAAATATAAATTAACAAACAAGTCTTTGTACCCTCCAAAATGAACAATTACAAATGAAAGAACAAAAATATATTAAAAAAAAAATGTGTTAAGAGGTGAAAGCAAAATTTTGGGGTGAAAAACTTTTTTGGATGTAAAAAAATCAATTGTGTCGTGAAAAACATTTTTGAGGTAACAAAACTATTTTTGAGGTGAAAAAGAAAGTTTTTGGGGAGAAAAAAGAATTTGCGGTGAATTTTAAATATTATTCACCTCTTAGCGTCTGGTGGAAAAATATGGCGTTATATTTTATACACCAGACACTGCAATGAATTCTAATAATATACAGTGCATTATACACCAATTTGTATGGAAAATTTAGAGGTACTTTCACATTGTCACTCATTACTTTTGAAGCGCTGGACCGATTTTGCTCATTTTCAATACCAAACTTTTCGGAAAAATGTACATAAAGCTATGTAAAAACGAGCAGTGCGTACTAAGAAAATAAGCCGATATTGATTTAAAAAAAATTTTAAATTTTGAGATTTTTTCTTAAAATCACCAAATTTTTTTTTAATATCTTGCTGTATTGAATTACATTTCTCACAGTTTTTTGCGAATTTAATCCTTGTAATTGGTAGCAAACAAATTTGTTCGTGAATTCGTTTGATTTTAAAAACACGCAGCTAATAGTCAATTTCCCATTTTTATAACATTTTTATTATTTACTTTTTTGAAAATCAAAATTAGTTAATAATAATTATAACCCTTAGTAATTGAATTCAATAATTAGTTTAATCGATTAATAAAACTCTAATACAATCATCTGTAATCAGTCGCACTCAGTGAAATCATGTGATTGAATTCACAGCGTTTGGTTCCGAATTAATTCATTGTTCACATGAGACAGCAAATCGAATTAATAATTATTGAATTTTAAAGGGACCAAGAAATTCATACATAGAAAATGTGTAAATCGTACTAAATGAGTCATAGGAGTATCATGGTACATCTGAGGTTCAAATAGTACCATGAAAAGTACTAAAGTACCAACTTTACCATCCCTGATTCAAATATTGAGAAAAAGATTTCACAACAAACCAATACATACGCACTTTAGGCTGTCACTTAACGTTGAATTCTATTTTCAATAGATTTGTCCGGAACAGAACAGAACGAAAAAGTGAAAACTAACTACACATACAGACTTTCAATTGAACAGAAACAAAACAGCTGATTCGGAACAGAACAGAACGTACAAACTAATTCTGCCTTTAGACTTTAAATTTTAACATACTTTTTTTATTATTTTTAGATCCTATTAAGTTTTTTTTTTAGCCAATTTTTCAAATTTTTAAGTCACTTTAAGGATTTTTTTTCATTTAAACAAATGCATACACTCAAAAAAATAAGTTAGTAGAAAAGTTAGTAAAACGTCTTGTAAATCAGGAATACTATTTTTTAGCAAATATTTTTGCTAAAACCGTGTTTTCAGCTAAAATTTTTGTTATACTTATTCAGCACTTCAAGCTATGTTTTCTGTCTATTTCTACTCTTTCTCACCGTTTTTTCTCTGAAGGGATTCACAATGGACCGTATTGGTCTCCGAGTGGAGTTGTGCCCTTGGGTACATAACCCTTCCTAACCTAACCTAACCTAACCTATTCAGCACTTAACTGTTTTATACTAATGCTTTACTAATATACTAATGTTTTACTAATTAATTTTGCTAAAAAAAATTGTGCTGATAAGCAGATGTCGCGGCATGTCAAGATGTAGTAGAGAAGAGGAAAATGATACTAAAAAGGACAACTCTAATAAGACAATTAAAAAAATCAACCATAAAAAAAACATATACAGACATGTAGACAGAGTAAAGCGAAAGACAAAGACACACATCTTAGGTCGATTTGTATGGTTCCTTTTTCTTATTGCAAAAAAAAGGGTTGTTTTTTTTCGTTTCGTTTGTTTTTGTTTGTTTTTTCGTTTCGTTTCTAGAATTATATTCGGTAGTTTCGTCATTGAAAAGATAGCATCATTAAGACAACCATTGATGTAAGTAGTTGAAAGAAAATTTTTGTTATGTTATATATACTTATTTCTATATATTTTCAGATATTAAATTAATTCATGTCGTCAATGTGGGAATATGAAAATTTTTATATTTCGTAATTATTGTAAATTATTTTTAAAAGAATCACAAAAATATGTTTTATGATTTTCAGCAAATATTTGAACTAAATTACAATTTTTTTTGCGTTTTTTTCAGTCTACTAAAATTCAGCAAAAAATTTATTAATTTTTACCAGCGCTTTTTTATTTGTAATCTACTAAGCGTTAGCAAAACTTTTGCTGAATCTACAAATTTTGTTGCTAAAAATCAGCTCGCTGATTTTCAGCAAAAGATTTTGCTGACATTAGCAATTTTTTTGCTAGCATCCTCCTGACTAAAATTTTGCTGACTCAGCAAAATTTTTTGCTGACTTTACAAACTTTTTTTTTTGAGTGTACATTTTATTTAACAAAACGATTTATAACTGTTGTTACTGATGCACGAACTGAAGATCAACCGCAACTGAAGGCAATAAATTCTCTTTCCCACCAACTAGGCTACTGAGACTAAGCAAAATTTTCGATAAGCCAGAGATTTAAATTAAACTCCAATTGCATCAAATATTGTTGTTGGTATTTAACCATTAGGTGCCAAATCTATGTATAAAATTACTTTTATGAGATTTGATATAACAAACATAAAAAAATGAGAGAAATTAAATTGAAATAATTACCTTATCGAATTGGCACCTAATCGAATTGGCACCTTTTTAAAAAAATAACGCCAAAATCACCACACCAAATAAGAAAAAATTCGAAACTTATAAGAGATTTCTAGGAATAATAAATTTAACAATTTTATTGCAATGTTGACCAGAATTCTAATTGAGTCAATAGAAGCTACCTGATATTTTTGGAATTTGCCAGAATTTTTCTCTATAGAAAGTTTGAGAAATTCTGCCTATGCAAAGCCAGTGTCTCTGAGAAATTATAGTTTTGTTGAATATTAATTTCTTAAAAAGAATTAAAAACCAATTAATTTATTTGAAAATATTAGAAATTTATGGTCAATTAAAAAAAAAAAATTAAAGACTTACATTTGTGCAAGGAATTTTTCCCAACGGAAATATGAATATTATTAATATAATTGGTTGAAAAAAATTAAATGTTGCTTGAAATAAATCACTTAAAAAAACTTTTAATTTACATAAACACTTTTTAGAGTTGAACTTTACTCAACGACAGTTTTCCAGAATAATGGCAATTAGTATCTTCGTTTTCCTTGGTGTGCGTGATTTTGCAAAATTGAAAATCTAACGTCTTCGTTCCAAGTATATATGGGAGCTAGATAGTGTCCCACTTTTGGTTTATTTTATTATTAACGTTTTTATTTTATTTTATATAATAATTTTGTTTTAATTTTTATAAATTGTAATTTAAAGAATTCCCAAATCAAACTGAAAATTATTGACAGAAAACAAACAGAAGAGTTATACAAATTTATAATAAATTAAAGCCAATTGGTGAAGTCTCCACATTACCCCCCTTTCTAAGAAATTTTGTAAAACTGTAAAAATTGTTCGAAAAATAATTTGCTTTTTGAGAACAACTTAGACAATCCGCAGTATGTTGAACATCAGTTATTCGCTTTTGCATTGTTAAGTTTTATTATCAATTTGCATTGTACAAGCCGCTAGTTTTATTGTAAGCCCAAATCTACTTAAGATGTGTAACAGCCAGTTTAGAAAATACTCTAAAAGAAAAATTTCGTATTTTAGCTCCGTCCTGCTTGGAATGTTGAAAGTAAGCTAAGCTCGCCGGATTGGGAGGGGTTCTTGATCAAACTAAAATTAGAGCTGTTTCAAGAGAATTAGAAATGCTCATTCCAAGACTCAAAATTCCAATAAAAAAAAACTTATAACCAAAAGTATTGTCGGTTAGATTTAAACAAAATATATTGCATTTGCTGATGACGAGTTTAATCTAGTGAAAGGTGTTGTTTTCACTAGGGACACTTATAATAAATACCCTCCCTTCATCTCTTTAGTGATCCGGTATCCCATAACTATTTATTGAATCACTCCCTAATATTAGAATTCACACAAAATTTATTTACGCCCCCATATCAATCTACAACCCAACATTTCCAAAAATTAGCAAACTATTGCATTTTTAAAAATTTAAACAGATTAATTTATTAGAAATATTTTGACTCATAATAGATTCTATATTATTATTTAAAACGATCCTATACCTATAAATATCCGTTTCTTAAATTGGTATAGTAAATTTAATTAACTATAATTCATTTCATACTTTTATAATTAAAAGTAATATTAAGTGATAATTATCGTTATGATGATTCGAACGCATCTTTTGAATTTAGTTTTTATAAATTAATAAAAAAAGATAACTTACAATTTGAAATCCTCTTTAAAAGGATAATGATGTCCTGAAAATTAATGAAATGGTTTGGTGATCTTTCATGGTATCAAACTCTTATGACTTCGATGATGTATTGAGCTCAATTCACATCTGTTGTCATTCTGTAAATATTTTAAAATTTCATTAATAATCTTTAAAAAAAAAATTTTAAATCAAAAAAATAAACTGTATGAATAAACTCTTTACAGCAATAAAATAACGCATCAAAATGATACTAGTTCACTGCTATGTAAAGAATTTAATTTCTTAATTCAATCATGCAAAGTGTTAATATATAATGTACAAGCCGGCTAAAGCCGGGCTTGCCCGGAGTGCACCTGCACGCAGAGAAAAGGTATGATTGAAGATGATCATGGACACAAAATTAACATATTTTGATTCTAATTATCATATACATAACTCTGGATAATTATATTACGATCTGATTGCTACGAATTGTAGTCATAACATGATGCTCTTAAACTATTATAAAACGATGCTGTTTTTTCTGCGTGTAGTTCTGCCTAAAAATTTTTATTCATTGTAAGTTTTGTAAATATTTAAGGAGTTTTTTATATAATGACTAACATGTGGAATATTATACAGAATTCACGTGATGTTGATCACAGATCCAGATCCTTACCTGTAAACTCTAGCTGAAGGAGTTTGAAGTTTCATAACAACGTAGTTTGTGTTTGGATTTTATTTACCTATAATTAATAATTTTTATTCGTTTTTGTTTGTATAAAAACATTTATATTTATGGTTAGTAACCTTTGATAATTAATGAAATTGTGATATATCCACATTCCATCGATGCCCAATAAAGATGTGTAGATCGACTTGCCTTCTTATAATTAGATAGTATCCCATTTGCAAAATCCCCCATATGGTCCGAACGCTGTGGTTCGGACCATATGGCTTAAGGTGTATTTTTATTACTAATTAAAAAATTTCTAAACATTTTTTTACGAACGGCTACCCACCCTAACCGACCGAGAGTGCTCATCCCCATGACGTAGTGATACGTACACACTATGGTCCAACCCGTAGCGGATTAAGATGTATTTTTAGTACTAATAGGGAGTATGCCCGCTGCATTGTTAGCGTGGAGATGACCTTGTTTTGCCTTCAAATTTAAATTGTAATTGATTTTGGATAAGAATTTAATCTTTTAAGGAAAATAAAACACAATTTATTAGTGTTGTTATCCAAACATTTAGGTAGGTATGGAATGGCATTATCCCCAAATTTGGGAACTACGAATGAAAATATTTATGTCTTAACCCTCAAATCAAAATGGGAGCTATGTCTTACATTAAGATATATTTTTTGCTTTTCTGATCAAAACTTGTCATAAATAGAGATTTAAAGTGAAAAAGTGGCCTCTTAATGACATGTACAATTGCTTTATGCTTAAAATTTAATACATCTTCTCGAAATGGTTAAACAAAATAATTAAAACAGGAAATCATTTTCTTTTTAATGTATTCCGACATTAAAAAGTATTGGTAAGGGTAGTCGAGTAATACTAAAAATTTAATTATAAAATATTTTGGATATTTAGAAGTTAACTCTATAAAAAGGGGTAAAAGTTGGTACTAATTCATAACGTTTAAAATTTAAATACATTTTCCTATTCTCTTGAAATTTTTAGATTCCAAGTGCTGCAAAATTATATACTCTTTTTGACAAATGAACACAAAAGCACAAAATTGGTAAAAAAAAATATTTGGTCCTGGTCGATTTTTATAAGATCTTTTGAGGATCTACATTTTTAGGCAGGAATGCAATGACATTATCAAAATTTCCGATTTGGGGATTATGGATTAAAATGTATCTATCATAACCCCCAAACCAACATGGGAACTATGCCTAACATGATTATGCGAATAATCCCCAGTAAAAATAGACATATTCTTCATAGACAAATTTTTCAAAAGAACATTGTGTGAATATTAAAGTTTTTCTGCGTAGCCGGCCTGCGGCCGGACTTAGGGGTTTTTTACTCTGTGGTATGTCCGAAGCAGGCTTCGCTGAGTAAAAAAGTTTTGCAAATCTGTAAAATAAAATAGGCATTACTTTATTGTATTGTCCAATAAAAATTACATTTTGAACTTTAACCAAAAAAAAACTCTTATCTAAGCCAACAACCCGCTAATATAAAATACGTGTTCCTTGATGGACAGACTAATTAACTACTTTTTGAAATAAAAACATAGTTAAAATGGGGTTCAAATGTTAATAAGTGCCGCCTAATCTCCCAGGTTTAACCGCATGGGCTTGGAACTTCAAAATTGGTATGAAGGTTCCGTCTCCTGCGTAGACACAATTCTCGGAAACATGATTTTTGGAAATAATTAAAAGGTTGCACAAAAAAAATAAAAAGTGTTTTGCTTAACGTTCTGCTTAAACCTCTTCGCTAGAAATCTGAAATCGTAGACTATTTTTGGAAATTGTTACGATAAAAAATATCCATATTCTATCTTTCTGCTTAAACCTCTTGGAATTCCCAATAAAAACTCAATGAAAATGTGGTACAAAGAAAAAAATGTCCCCTTAATCACCATGACCAAGCCGATGCAGCTAGGAACTTGAAATTTGGCATTTAGGTTCATCCCCTAGCATATACATCCCCTAAAATGGGATTTTTGGAAATGTTTACGGGGAAAAGTCTCCTTTTGTCCAAAACACTTCAGGTAATTCACTGAAGAAAAACTTTTTGGAATTTATCATAAAACCATGGTAATATAGAGCTCAAAAGGGATAAATGGCCATTAATCACAGAGTTCAAACCACTGGAGCTAGGAACTCGGAATAAAGCAAATAATTTTAATGTTTAATTATTAAAAGATGAAATCTTAATATATTCCGATATTAAAAACTACAGTTAACGGCGTCTAGGATTTTTAAGATATAGAAGATTTTGAATATTCAGAAGTTATTTGTAGCAAAAGGTGGTAAATAGTACTCTTTACAACTCTGAAAGATATTTACATATTCACTTAAAACTTGTAGGTTTCAACTGCAGCAAAATTATTTACTCTTTTAAACAAATGAACACAAAAGCTTGAAATTTTGGAACCTGTAAACAAAATTTATTCCAAGACGATTTTTATCTCCCGATCCTAAATTTATTTTTTAAATTTTTCACTTCTCAATTTTAAGAGGACATCCTCATTATGAGCCTTCTAGATTTCGTTTTTTTTTTTTTGCATAAATCGATAGTAGAAACTTTTCCACAAAAACTGTTATCCTCATTATGAGCCTCTAGATTTCGTTTTTTTTTTTTTGCATAAATCGATAGTAGAAACTTTTCCACAAAAACTGTTATACTAAAATTTCAGAACGAAATTCCATGTATTTTCAAAACAATAAACATAAAAAATCTATTAAATGGGTTTTAAATCGAGTTGACTATTTTTGAACCAATTTTTTATTTAAAAACTGACTTAAGCATAGATTTAGTTTACCCTTACTTAACAAAATAGTAAAAATTCCCAGTGGTTTAACCATTTTTGTGTGTTATTTTTGAAAACTATTTTCTAGAATTTATTTGTTAAAATTTATTGTTAAAATATGATATTACCTGGTAGATGGCTCCATCATCTTATCTGAAGTTTTGAAGATGGCGCTATTTTCTCCTTTTCTGATTTTAAAATATGAACCATAGCTTGAAAAGTTAAAGCAAAATGGACGAAAATTTGTATTACTCCTAGCTTTACCATACGCCAGTGCTAATGACATCCCTATCCGAAATTGGACCTTGGTGGGGACCATTACCTCGTAATTTTTTCCAAAAATATTCTATTTCATAAAACGGACAACATTTTCGTTTCTTCGGAGTATCCACAAATGTTCTAAATAAATATGAACCAGGTCTGGGAAAGCTTCCGCGACCCTTAACCGCCTACAAAGAGCCCAAAACTAAAATGTAATGTCGCAAATAAAAGACCAAATTTTATTATTATATTTCACATCAATGTAGCATTGCTTTTAGCTTGAATAAAAATTGTGCGTAAATTAGAATTAGAAATAAGATTGTAGATGTACTTATTTTGTACTTTAATTAAAATTTGTAAAAATTAACAAAAATACTTGTTCTGAGCAAAAAAAAAAAGGAATACATTTTATAATTTTTTCTGTTGTTTTTATTTTTTTTTTTTTCATTTTAGATTAAAATTGCTTTACGAAAAATAAGGTCTGAGAACAATGATAATGAAAATTAAAAAATACATACAATGTGAATGAAGTTTTTAGTTCAAAAGACTATTATTTTGGAACTACTTGAAATATTGAAATTTAAATATAATATTTTTGTGAAAAAATGGTATCAATTTATGCAAAAACTTTTTCGATGTCTTAAAGGCAAACATTTAATTATTTTAGGACTTTTTTACATTCTATCCTCTTCATCTCCGAATTCCTAATTAGCCCTTCTCAGTGCGCATGTTTCTATAACTACATATAAAATTTAATGTTTCGACGATCCAGTAATCGACGATCCAGTAATTTTTTTGTTGGAAAAATCTGTTTTTTTTGTGGAAAATTTGCTTTTTGGAAAAAGTTCTTTTTTTAAATAATACTTTTTTTTTGAAAAAGGTACACTTAACTTTTTTTTGAAAAAGTGTTTTTTTTTTTTTTGTTTTTGTCAGAAGTACTTTTTTGGTAAAAGCATTTTTTTTTTTTCGAAAAAGTCTTTTTTCTGGTGAAAGCATTTTTTTCGGGGAAAAGTCCTTTTAAAAACACTTGTTTTTAAAAAAGTATTTTTTTGTGGAAAAAGTACTTTTTTTTGAAAAAGTGTTGTTTTTGGAAAACGATATTGTTTTGGAATAAGATATTTATTTTCTGAATACTTTTTGGCCATCTCCGTTGGAATATCAAAAAATTCCGTCTTATTCGAATTCTCCTTCCCAGGAGGAAGCTGTATACCAATTTTTCGGTTATTCGGCCCAGTTTCCCACTTTTTGGTCATCTCCGATGTAATATAAAAAAATCCCGTCTTTGTGGAGGTCACATTCCCAGGAGGAACCTATATGCCAAATTTAAAGTTTCTAGGAGCAGGGGCTAGGATGGGCGATGTTGAGTCACTCAGTATCTCACAATACTCTTTAATATCGATAGATAGACAGATGAAAACTATTGTTACTTTAAAAAAAAAAAAAGTTCCATATTGTGAAAAAAATATGTTTTAAACCCGTTATTCTTTTGAAAAGTACCATTACTTATAAAATACAGTTACTTTTTGAAAAAAAACTACTTTAAAAAAAAAAGTTCCTTTTTTTAAAAAAACGTTTCTTTTTGTTTTAAAACCCCGTTCTTTTTTTAAAAAGTACAGTTACTTAAAAAAAAACGCATTATATTTTTTTAAAAACCGCTATTTTTTTAAACAACAGTTACTTTTTTAAACCCGTTATTTTTTTGAAAATGTCATTACTTAAAAAACAAAAACCGTTAGTTTTTGATTAAACCGTTACTTTAAAAAACCCTTACTTTTATTTGTTAAAAAAGTAACGGTTACTTTTTTAAAAATGCCGTTACTTATTTTGCAAAAACGGAAGACTTTTTCCACTTTTTCGCACTCTCCGTTGGAATATTGGAAAATCCCTTGTAAATTTCAAGTTCCCAGGTCCACGGGTCTATGCTGGGCGATGTTGAGTCAGTCACTTACACCACTTCTTTATATATATAGATTATTTATATACATTAATATGAAAAAAAAATATACACGAAATATTTTTACCTCTTAGACACAATAAGATTTTAACACGAGAAGTGTAAAAAACCACTAAAATAAAGTTTTAACGGGAAAAAGTGTAGAAAATTAGAACGTAATTATAACAAAATTATATTTCTAGAAAATTTTGTAGAATTCTGGTTAAACGAATTACAAGACGTTAAGGTTGTTCGTTAAATCGAGATATTCGTTAAACAACAAAACGAATAAAAAACAAAACTGTGGAATTAGTATAAATATTTTTTAATATATTTTTTATTTTCGTTCGACTTGTTCGTTAAAGCGTTATTTCAGTGTGAAAATTTAACATTCGTTGAACCGGGAATTTTTTTCATTGAGTGTTGTTTTTTAATTTTTTTTTAAGTTTTAAATACAAAAAAAAAAATGGTAAAAAGCTCTTCAAAAATGATAATTTTTTTTGGAAAAGGTAATTTTTTCAAACTGTAATTTAATTTTGAAAAAATTGATTTTTTCGGTATTTTTTTGAAGATGGTACTTGTTTAGAAAAAGTAAATTTTTTTTTGTACTTTTTTTTTGAGAAGCTAAAAAATTTTCGCTAATTTTTTTTTTGAAGAATGGTTTTTTTTCTTTGGAAAATGTACTTTTTTTTGGAAAAAGTACTGTTTTGAAATTGGTACTTTTTTAGAAAAATTAAATTTTTTTGGTTCTTTTTTGGAGGACACTTTTTTTTGTGGAAGATACTTTAGGTGGCAAATGGAAATTTTTTTAGGAAAAGGTATTTTTTGCGGAAAAATTACTGTTTTTAGTATTTTTTATGGAAAAAGTACTTTTTGAAATTGTCATTTTTTTTAGAAAAATTTATTTATTTTCTTTTTGGTTTGGAAATTGTATCTTTTTTTGGGAAAAAGCACTTTTTTGAAATTGGTACTCATTTTGAAAACTAAATTTTGTTGGTAGTTTTTTTTTTGGAAAACGTACTTTTTTGGTATTTTTTTTGGAAATAGTACTTTTTTGGTACTCTTTTTTGGAAGATACAGAAAGTACTTTTTAAAATTGCTACATTTTTAGAAACATTTAATATTTTTGGTACTGGAATTTTTTTTTAGAAAGGATAATTTTTTTTTTGGAAAGAGTACATATTTGAAACTGGTACTTTTTTTTAGAAAAATTTATTTTTTGTGTACTTTTTTTGGAAAATGTACTTTTTTGGACATTAGTACTTTTTTTTTACATTAGTACTTTTTTAGAAAAATTATTTTTTTTTCCAATACTTTTTTTAGAAATATTAAATTTTTTTTGTAATTTTTTTGAAAAAGGAACATTTTTAGTACCTCTTTTTTTGGAAAAAGAATTTTTTTTTTGGTAAAAAGGTAAATTTTTGTCCAGTTGTTTTTGAAAATTAAATTTTTCGTTACTTTTTTTGGAAAAGGTACTTTTTTTTGGAAAAGATACTTATTTTTTTGAAAAAGGTACTTAATTAGGGGACTATTTTTTCGGCAACTATTTTATTTGAAAATTTCAATACTTTTTTTTGGAAAGGGACATTTTTGAAAATGGTACTTTTTTATAAATAAATTTAATTTTTTTCGTACTTTTTTGCCAATTGTTTTGGTACTTTTTTTTGGTAAAAAGTCAAAGTATTTTGGAAAAGGTAAAATTTTTGGTACTTTTTTTGGAAAAGGATCTATTTTCGGTAATTATTTTTTTTTTAAATTTCGGTACTTTTTTTTGGAAAGGGACATTTTGAAATTGGTACTTTTTTATAAAATTAAATTTTTGTGGTACATTTTTTTTGCCAATTGTTTTGGTACTTTTTTTGAAGATTAACGTTTTTCGGTACTTTTTCGCTTTTAAAATGTACTTTTTTAAAGAAGGTACTTTTTTTTGGAAAAGGAACTTATTTAGGGAAAAAGTACTGTTTTGAAATTGGTACTTTTTTAGAAAAAGAAAATTTTTTTGGTACTTTTTTCTAATAGTTTTTTGTACTTTTTTCTGAAAAGGGTACATTGTTTGGTACTTTTTTGCAATAGGCTTTTTTTCGGTAATTATTTTTTTTCTTGAAAATTTCGGTACTTTTTTTTGGAAAGGGACATTTTTGAAATTGATACATTTTTAGAAAATTAAATTTTTGGTACTTTTATTTTGGATAAGGGACTTTTTCGGTAATTCTTTTTTTTTGAAAATTTCGGTACTTTTTTTTGGAAAGGCACATTTTAGAAATTAGTACTTTTTTAAAATATTTAATTTTTTTGGTACTTTTTTTGAAAATAGTTTTGGTACTTTTTTTTTGTAAAAAGAAAATTTTTTGGTACATTTTTTTAAATGAATATTTTCGGTACTTTTTCTCTTCGAAAAATGTCCTTTTTTTTGGTACTTTTTTCTGAAAAGGGTACATTTTTTGGTGCATTTTTGCGAAAGGGACTTTTTTCGGTAATTTTTTTTTTTGAAAATTTCGGTACTTTTTTTTTGGAAAGGAACATTTTTGAAATTGGTACTTTTTTAGAAAATTTAATTTTTTTGGTACTTTTTTTGTCAATAGTTTTGGTACTTTTTTTTGGTAAAAATAAAAATTTGTTGGTAATTTTTTTTTTAAATGAACGTTTTCGTTACTTTTTCTCTTGGAAAATGTACTTTTTACCAATGCTTTTCGGTACTTTTTTTGAAGAAGGTACTTTTTTGGGACTACGTTTTCGGTACTTTTTTTTTTTGGAAAAAGGTACTTTTTTTGGAAAAATGGACACTATTTTCCAAAAAAGGAAGAGTTTTCCACTTTTTAGGCCTTCTCCGTAGGAATATCCAAAAATCGCTTCTTAATGGAGGTCTAAGTCGGAGGATGAACATATGTACCAAATTTCAAGTTCCTAGGTCCAGAGGTCTTGGCTAGGAAAAATGGACAATATTTTCCGAAAAAAGGAGGAGTTTTTCCACTTTTTGGTCTTGTCCGTTGGAATATCAAAAAATCGCTTCTTAGTGGAGGTCTAAGTCGGAGGAGGAACATATGTACCAAATTTCAAGTTCCTAGGTCCAGAGGTCTTGGCTGGGCGATGTTGAGTCACTCAGCCCTCAGACACTCAGTCACTCAGTATCTCAGTCACGCCACTCTTATATAGTTATAGATTAGAAATACAAAAGCATTAATATTAATTATTTTAATTATTTGGTGTTTAATATGTAGTTATTAGTTATTTTCAAAAAAAGGAAATTTAATAAAAGAATTATATCTTATGTTATAAACACATAGACGACTGCAGCTACACGACTACAGCCTGTCAAAAATAAAATACACACGTTTATATGAAAACGATTATTTTGGCACCAACACAACTACACGGCTACCCGACTACTTTTGCCGCTGTAGTCAACTTAGGATAATTTCTATTTTTGTTGGCTGCAAACCAAAAATAGTGTTGACAATAAAACAAAATATGTAACAAATTAGTGCTTAAAAATATTTTATTTTGTTAAACACAAAAAACGTCGCAACATCAAATGGTATAATTGCATTAATATTCAAGAGGGGTTATATAAATTTATTTTCACGTTATAATAATGTATTATAAATAAGTAATTGTATTTTTAAGTGAACTTTATATACATGTCTACAACCAAGCATGTTGTTCTATTTTATTAAAGAAAAAAAAGATGTAATTGGCACTACTGAAACAAAAATGCATTTGTATCAGGGATGTTAAATGGAGTTTTCAATTTTGTACCAACATCCAAAAAAAATTGTACTTTTTGGACGTTGACGATACCATTTTTTTTAAATTTATTAAAAACAACAAAAAAAAAAAAATACATAAAAATTCTCTTGTACAGAAAAAAAAAAACAAAACCTTCCAATAACATACATTATATGTATGAATAAAATAAGGCATAAAAAAGTCTTATGAATATATGAGACCAAATCATGGAATTATTTGTTTAGTTAATAAACTATTTGGAATTCCTACATCATAGCAGCATAAATTTGTCGCTCTTAACCAATCCTTAGTCTGTATGAGACTTGATAATGTTGGCTAATGTAGTCTGTTTCTTTCCTTAGTTTTTATTATATTTGAAAAGAAAAAAACTCTTTCCACATTTGCAGACCAGTGTGGAATGGATAAAATTCCAGCAACGACTAGAAATGTCTGGAAACATATTGACATTCAGTTCATTTTGAAAATTAGCTACTACCGACCAAAACTACAAACGTTTTAATTTTTAACGACTTCAGTTAAAAAAATTTTAGTTTTTTACTCTGGCTCAAGTAATATTTTTACTAAGAAGACAAGAATGGAGCAAATTAATGATTAATCGTTTTTTTTGTTAAAGTTCTGCCTATTATGGAGGCTATAACTTTTCTAAAACATTGGATTCTGATGAGATCTTTAACCAGATTGAAATACTAGTATTAACCTAGCTAATATGTTTGATTTGCTTATTTTTGTAAATAATACGGAGGTTGAGAGCTCGTTCTAAATTAAACATATATAAGATTGTTGGAATTTTCTTTCATTTCTTTAACAATCATTTAATTTTCGTTTGAGTTTGAATTTTAACGTCTTTTTCAGACAATTGCAGTTAATACTATAATTAATATGCAATTTTATTTAATTTAATTGTGAAAGGCGTGGGTAAGAGAGAATGAGTGTATTTTCTAAAAATCATAACTACATTGCAAATATTCAATTTTTTTCTGAATCAGACTGCGCAGTTCTGGTATTGAACGTTCGTCAGTGACCCTGTTTTTTTGAATTTTGAATAATTTTTGTTATGTTTTTATTTGTTCGATTGCGTCTATATGAAATTTTTCTGTGCAATCACTGACCGTGGTATAGATAAACTGATTTCTAATGCCACATGCACTCGCACTACACGTTAGACAGAGCGCTTTAGCCCTCTGAGCTATAGTTAGGTCGAGTTTTGTTGTGATTAAAACTAGTTTTATTCAATACACGGTGTTTTTGTTCTTGCATACATAATCTCAGAAGTACAACTCCAAAAACACAACAGTTCTATTTTTAGAAACTCACCTCACTCTAAATGTCCACTGTTTTCCATATGTTATAAGTGATGCCATATCTATATATCAATTTTCACTTCTTCAGATTTTAATAAATCAAAATAAAAGTGAAGTTGGCTGCAACAAGTGTCAATATATGTAAGAGCTGCCAGATAAATTTTGTAAAAAATCGTAAATTTTTAATCGATATTAAAAAAAAAAAATTGCCAACTTTATTCTTCAAAATCCTTAAAATGATGATAAATCGTAAAATCTGGCGTATATAGTCGCATATATTTTAAGAGCTCATTACATAAAACGAATAAATGCAATGAAAAGGACACAATAACAATTTGTTTGCTATACTAAAAATTCAAAAAGGGGAAAAATTAAAAATTTTTAAATTGTACCAAATGAGTCGCGGTAGTACCACGTACTTTAGAAGGTCAAAATGTACCAAAAAAAGTACAATGTACCAACTTTAACATCCCTGATTTGTATAAAAAGCACTGTTGATATTTTTAAATTGAATCGTGATCAGCTGTTTACTATGCTGCTGTCGTTTCCAAAATAATAAGTAGCTGACCACACGGCGACGATTGCAGTCAACGGCATTTGCAGTCGTGTAGCTCTGCAGTCTGCTGTGGTCTATGTGTTTATAGCATATGCATGAAATAACTTAATTATCGTCTTGTTAAAATGTTAACTTTCATGCATACAATATAGATCATTATGTTAAGTTTTAGATTTAAATGTTATGTTAATTCATAAAAAATTAAATAAAATTATTTGAATTATGCATGATGTTTAAATGAAAAAAAAATTCTGTTAAATTAATAATTCAGTTAACATGCGTAAAGCAAATAATCAAAAAAAAAAATTTATAAATGGATAATATATTTGTTAGTATGAATGTTTTTATGGCAGGGTGCCCAAGGCCTATGCGCTTGGTGCTCATTTGTTTTTGTAAAAACACTTAGCTATAGGCTGTGTGTTTTAATACTCATTAGAGCGCTCAGCACTAGCAATACGAAATACACAAACAACTTCGTCTTATTAGTTTTTTTGTCGTTCTTCACTGTATACCAGGGATGGCAAATGAAGTTTTTAATTGTACCAACCTGCATTAAAATTTGTACTTTTTTGAACATAATTGTACCAAAACACATTTTTTTAATATTTATTTTATTTACATTTATTAAAAACATAAAAATACATACATTTCATTTGTACTATTAATATAACATAACAAAAAAAGTACATAAAATTTATGGAATTAATAATGTTTTAAATATGTTTTAAAAATAAAAAGGTCATTTTAAAATTGGGGTTTGAAAATATTGATATGATAAACTCCAGTTTAAAGTTTTTTAAATCGGATTCAATATCATTTAACGTAAAATACTAGTGTTATGGTTCCCATTGTTCCAAATTCGCTCTATTACTCCTTGACGCGATAACTATCTCGTACAAGAATACTTCAAAATTATATGACATCAGTACCAAAGTACTGATGAACTCTTCACGTCGACTGGAGCTGTTACAAAAATGGTGTTTGATTTCTCTCATAAATTTTCAATTTCATATGATATAGCATATTTCGATGCATCCAAAGACACAAAATTTAAAATATGGCAAAATCTAGCCATTAGTATATAAATTTTTAATAATGGCCTTAAATTTTGTTTGTACACACATTTACAGACCCCATCATGACCCACAATTATTGGTGGTTATACCAACTATCTGTTTTATAGGAATGTCATTTCCATTTAACATTTTAATTGTAGCATCAAATACAATCCTCAATTTTGAATTATTCCTAGAAAACGATCACGACATTTATTGTCAAAATTCTTATTATTACAGCTAAATTTTTGGACACACTGCAGTCTGTGCCCTCATCTAACAAATTGTCCTTACAAAAGTTTTAATGTTCTTAACATTTTTCTTTCTTTCTCTTGATATTGATTTTATAAATTTGAGAGTCGGAAATACCTTGTTTATTAAGCTGTTTAGAAACTAAAACTAGGGAAATTTAATTTGTACTATATATGTCATTGGTGTACCATTGTACTTTTGAATTTCAAATTGTACCGAAAAAGTACAATTGTACCAATTTTTGCCATCCTTGCTGTATATACACGCAAGCGCAAAGCAACAACACTTTCGTATGCTTTGCTGGTAAACATTTAAATATTTTTTTCTTTTTTCTTTGTATGTATTGGTTTTTAACAACAAAATAATTGAAAAAAATTAGTTTTTCTTTAAATGTATTGGTGTTTGCTCTTCATAAGGAACTTTTGGCACTCCTGTTTTATGCTTAATTGTAAAAAAAATTGAGAATTGTTTCTTGATTAAAGAAGACAACGACAATAAGATAAAAAGATAAAAAGAAAAGAAGTTGATGATCCAGTTTAGAACTCTCTGTTAATGACGTC